>ONZA01016143.1:4275-15845 GCA_900322205.1 Kewa caespitosa | reverse complement strand
TGGTCGCAATCGCCTTTCATGTTTAACGGTTTTGAACGATCGTTATTGTTTTAAGCATATTCTCTTTCAATTGATAAAAAAATAATAACCATTATTTATGATAGGATAATGTTATGGTTAGAATTCATAATTATTTATGATTTCACTCATACTGTACTTTCATAATAAGAATTGCAGTTGGAATTGCTTTTCTCATTTAGCGCTTTTTAACGATCGTTAGCGTTTTCAGCCTACTTATCTTTTAGTTGACAAACCAACTGCAATTAATTTTTTAAATGAAAACATTGGTTGATTATATACCACCAAAATTTATATATTTAATCACACACGGCTTTAAAATAACGAGAATTGCGAATACAGTGGCTATTCATTTTTAACGCTTATTAACAATCGTTTACGTTTTAAGCATTTTTCTCTTTAAATTGACTAGCCCATTGGAACTAATTTTTTTAAAAGGTAATAGGTTCAGGTCATATACCAACAAAATGTATCATTTCAATCATACTTGCCTTTACAATTAATAGAGTTTCTATTGCAATTGTTGTTCACATTTAATGCTTTTTGACGATCGTTAGCATTATAAGCGTATTTTTCTTTCAATTGGCAAATCAATTGAAACTTTTTTTATCAAATTGGATCCTTTTCTGGTTATTTATGACCAATGTTGATGATTTCAATCATAATTGGCTTTAAACTAAGAAGAATTTCAGTTGCAATTGCTTTTCAAATTTAACGCTTTTTAACGATCTATAGTGTTTTAACCCTATTTCTCTTTCAATTGAAAACCCAATTGAAATGGATTTGTAAAATTGGATCTGTTTCTGGTTATTTATCAAGAAAATTTATTATCTTAATCATACTCGGCTTTCTAATATTAAAAATCGCAGTTGTAATTGATGTTCATGTTCAATGCTTTTTAACGATCGTTAGCGTTTTAAGCGTATTATTGTGCCTCATGTTACGGTTATACATAATGTTTTATGGATATTTAAATCATCCTAGGATTTCAAAAAATAATAATTCTTGCTGCAATTGATGTTCATACTTAATGCTATAAAACGATCGTGAGCGTTTTAAGCTTATTTCTCTTTCAATTGACGGACAAATAGAATCTATTCTTATATTGGAACATGTTTCGAACAAATACCAATAATATTGATATTTCAATCAAAATCAATTTTAAAATAATAAGAAGTCCGGTTGCAATTGCTTTTCATATTTATCGCTTTTTAACGATCGATAGTGTTTTAAGCTTATTTGTCTGTCAATTGAAAAACAAATTAAAATTGTTTCCTAAAATTGGATCTCCTTGTGGTCATTCATAATTTTTTTTTATTATTTTAATAATACTTTGACTTAAAAAATTAAGACTTGTGGCTGTAATTTGTGTTCATGTTTAACGTTTTTAACGTTCATTAGCGTTTTAAGCCTATTTCTCTTTCAATTGACGAATGAATTAAAGTTAATTTAAAAGTTGGATCACGTTTGGGTTGGATACTACCAATTTTATGATTTCAATAACACTCAACATTTAAATCAAATGAACTACGGTCGCAATTACCTTTCATGTTTAACGCGTTATAACGATGGTTTTTGTTTTAAACGTATTTCTCTTTCAATTGACGAACAAATTATGACTATTTTTTATAATAGGACCATGTTATGTTAAGAATTCATAAATGTTGATGATTTGAATCACACTAGGCCTTCAAATAATTATATTTTCGACTGCAATTGCTTTTTACATTAACACTTTTTTGACGATCGTTAGCGTTTTTAGCCTATATGTCTTTTTGTTGACGAACAAAATGCAATTATATTTTGAAATAAAAACATTTTTTGATACCACCAATATTTATCAACACAATCACACACGAATTTTAAATTACGATAATTACGAATGCAATGGTTGTTCATATTTATCACTTATTAACCATTGTATGCGGTTTAAGCGTATTTCTCTTTAAATTGACAAACCCATCCAAAAAAATTTATAAAAAGGGAATATGTTCAGGTAAGATTACCAACATATTTTATCATTTCAATCATACTTGGCTTTGCGATAAAGAGATCTTTTGTTCAATTACTTTTCATATTTAATGTTTTTCGACGATCGTTAGCGTTATAAGTGTATTTCTCTTTCAATTGGCAAAGCAATTGAAAAGTGTTTTTCTAACTGGATCGTTTTTTGGTAGATATAACGAATTTTGATTATTTCAATCATAATCAGCATTCAAGTAAGAAGATTTGCGGTTTTAATTGCTGTTCGTATTTAATGCTTTTTGACGATCGATAGTGTTTTAAGCCTATTTCTCTTTCATAGATAACGCTGTATAAAGACCTCATCATTTTAAGCTTATTTCTTTTGAAATTGACAAACCTATTAAACTTAAATTTTCAAAATTTGAAATATACTTATTTGACATCAATGATATTGATCATATAAATCATATGCGGCTTTAGAAATAACAAGTATTTCAGATTTAATATTTGTTCATATTTACTGATATTGTAGTGTATGAAGCTTATTTGTCATTCAATTGATGAACCAATTGAACCTATTCTATAAAAATGGAACAATATCTGGTTAGATACAACCAATATATTGGGCTTCCAAATTATGAGAATTGCGGTTGCAATTGCTTTCTATATTTTTCGCTTTCTAAGGATCGATAGTGTTTTAATCATATTTCTCTTTCAATTGAAAAACCAATTGAATTTTTTTTGAAAAATTGGATCTCGTTCTAGTTAACCATAAAAAATAATTGAATGTTATATCATACTTTGCCTTCAAACACTAAGAATTGTAGAATTGTGGTTGTAGTTTGTGTTCATATTTATCGCTTTTTAATGATCGTTGGTGTTTCAAGCCTATTTCTCTTTCATTTGACAAAAAAAAATGAATTACGGTAACAATTTCCTTTCTTGTTTAACGCTTTTAAACTATCGTTAATTTTTATGCATATTTCTCTTTCAATTGACGAAGAAATTAATAAAAAATCATAATAGGATCATGTTATGGTTAGAATTAAAAAATATTGACGATTTCAATCATACAAGGCTTCAAATTATTAAAATTGCTATTGCAATTGCTTTTCACATTTAGCGCTTTCTAACGATAGTAAGTGTTGAAAGCATATTTGTCTTTCCGTTGACGAACAACCAAGAATTAATTTTTTGAAATCAAAAAATTATTTGATTATTTGCCACCAATTTTTATCCATTTTATCACACACTGCTTTCAAATAACTAGAAGTACGAATGCAATGGTGATTCATACTTAAAGCTTTTTCATGATGGTTTGCGTTTTTAGCGTTTTTTTCTTCAAGTTGACTTACCCATGAAAACTATTTGAGAAAAAGGGAACATGTTCAAGCTAGATGTCAACAATAATGATCATTTAAATTATATTTGGCTTTTTGAATAAAATAATTCATGTTGCCATTGCTTTTCATATTAATAGCTTTTTGACGATCGTTAGCGTTATAAGCATATTTCTCTTTCAGTAAGCAACGCAATTGAATCTATGTTTTCAAATTGGATCATGTTTTTGTTAGATATAACCAATTATTATGATTTCAATCATATTCGGCTTTCAAGTGAGAAGAATTCTTGTTGCAGTTGTTGTTCATAGTTAACGCTTCTTGACGATCGATAGTGTTTTAAGCCAATTTCTCTTTCAGTTGAAAAACTAATTTTTTTTCTTTTTTGTAAAATATGTTCTCGTTTTGATATTTAACAAAAAAATTGATTATTTTTATTATAATTGGCTTCTAAATATTTAAAATCCCGATTGTAATTGGTGTTCATACTTAACGATTTTTAACGATCGTTAGCTTATTAAACGTATTTAACTCTCAATTGATGAACCACTTGAAATAATTATTTAAAATTTTATCATGTTCTGGTTATGTATAATCAATTATGATTATTTAAATCTTATTAGGCTTTCAAAAAATAGTGCTTGCGACTGCAATTGCTTTTCATATTTATCGCTTTTTGACAATCGGTAGTATTTTAAGCCTATTTCTCTTTCAATTGAAATAGAAATTGAAATTATTTTGTTAAATTGGATTTTTTTGTGGTTGATTATTAAAAAAATTAATTATTTTAAACATACATGGCTTTCAAATATTAAGAATTGCGGTTGTAATTTGTGTTTATATTTAATGCTTCTTAACGATTGTTAGCGTTTTAAGCCTATTATTCTTTCAATTGACGAATCAAATGAAGTTATTTTCAAAATTGGATCNNNTTTGGCCAAGAAACCATCAATTTTGATGATTTCATTCATACTAGGCTTTCAAATAATTAGAAGTGCAGTTGTAATTGCTTCTCACATTAAGACTTTTTAACAATCGTTAGCGTTTTAACCCTAATTATCTTTCAATTGACGAACCAACTGCAATTATTTTTCGAAGTCTAAACATTATTGTATATATGTTACAAATATTTATCAATTCAATCATACACGGCTTTTAAATAAAAAGAATTGCAAATGCATTGGCTGTTCATAATTAACGCTTATTAACGATCGTTTACGTTTACAGCGTATTTCTCTTTAAATTGACTATTCCATTGAAACTATTTTATAAAAAGAGAACATTTTTTTGTTATATACCAAAAAAATTGATCATTTTAGTCATACTTGGCTTTATGATAAAAAGAATTTCTTTCGCAATTGCTTTTCATATTATTCGAATTTTTACGACCGTTAGCATTATAAGCGTCTTTCTCATTCAATTGGCAATTCAATTGAAACTATTTTTTTTTTAAATTGAATCATGTTTAGGTTACACATAAACAATTATGGTTATTTAAGTGATCCTAGGATTTCAAAATAATCTGTGCGAATACAATTGCTTTTCCTATTAATTACTACTAAACGATCATTAGCGTTTTGAGCCTCTTTCTCTTCCAATTGACGAACCAATGATTTTTTTTTAAAAAATTTGAACATGATTTGAACAGATACAAAAAATATTGATCATTTCAATCAAATGTTGTTTTCAAATAATAAGAATTACGGTTGCAATTGCTTTTCATTGTTAATGCTGTTTAAAGATCCTCATCGTTTTCACCTTATTTTTTTTTTTCAATTGACGAACCAATTACAAGTAAATTTTTAAATTGGAAAACTTTTGGATTTGTTATCAACGATGTTGATCATATAAATCATACATGGCTTTATAATAACAAGTATTTGAGTTGAATATTTGTTCAGATTTACTACTTTTTAGCTATTGTAGCGTATGAAGCGTATTTCTCTTTCAATTGACGAACCAATATAAACTATTTTCTAAAAATGGAACAAGTTCTGGTTAGATACAACCAATATACTAGGCTTTCAAATCATAAGAATTGCGGTTGCAATTGCTTTCTATTTTTTTCGCATTTTAGGGATCGATAGTGTTTTAAGCCTATTGCTCATTCAATTGAGAAACCAATTGAAATTATTTTGTAATGGTTATTAATAAACCAAATTGATTGTTTTAATCATACTTGGCCTTCAAATATTAAGAATTGAGGTTGTAATTTGTGTTCATATTTTATGCTTCTTAGCAATCGTTAGCGTTTTAAGCCGATTATTCTTTCAATTGACGAATCAATTGAAGTTTTTTTAAGAATTGGATCTTGTTTTGGTTAGATACAATCAATTTTTGATGATTTCAATCATACACAACTTTCATGTAAAATGAATTACGTTCGCAATGGCCTTTCAAGTTTAACGCTTTTTAATGATCGTTATTGTTTTAACCATATTTCTCTTTAAATTGATGAACAATTATAACTACTTTTTATAATAGGATAAAGTGACGGTTATAATTCATAAATTTTGATGATTTAAATCACACTACCCATCAAATTAATTAGATTGCGGTTGCAATTGCTTTTCACATTTAACGATTTTTAACGATCTTTGGCAATTTAAGCCAATTTGTATTTCAATTGACGAACCAACTGCAGTTATTTTTTGAAATTAAATTTTTTTGATTATATACCACCAATATTTATCAATTCAATCACACACGGCTTTTAATTAACTAGAATTGGGAATGCAATGGTTGTTCATATTTAATGCGTATTAATGATCGTTTGCGTTTAAAGTATATTTATTTTTAAATTGACTAACCCATTGAAACTAATTTATAAAAATGGAACCTGTTCAGGTTAGATACCAAAGTTGATCATTTTAATCATGCTTTGATTTACAATTAAAAGAATATCTGTTTCAATTGCTTTTCATATTAATTGGCTTTTGACAACCGTTAGCATTATATGCGTATTTTTCATTCAATTGGAAAAGCAATTGCAACTATTTTTTCAAAATTGCATGATGTTCTGGTTATATATAAACAATTACAGTTATCTAAGTCTTACTAGGTTTTCAAACAATAATACTTTCGGCTTCAATTGATGTTCATATTTAATGCTATTAAACGATCGTTCGCGTTTTAAGAATATTTCTCCTTCAATTGTCGAAGAAATAAATCTATTTTTAAAATTTTAACATTTTTTGAAATGATACCAAAAATATAGATCATTTCAATCTAACTCCGTTTTCAAATAATAAGAATTACGGTTGCAATTGCTTTTCATAGTCGACGCTGTTTAAAGATTCTCATCGTTTTAAGCTTATTTCTTTTTCAATTGGCGGACAAATTAAACTTGAATTTTTGAAGTTGGAAACAATGTTGATCATATAAATCGTACTCGGCTTTAAAAGAACAAGTATTTCAGGTTGAATATTTATTCATATTCACCACTGTTGAACGATTGTAGCGGATGCATCATATTTCTGATTCAATTGACGAACCAATTGAAACTATTTTCTAACAATGGAATAGGTTTTGGTTAGATACAACCAATATTGATCATTTAAATCATATTGGGCTTACAAATTATAAGAATTGCGGTTGCAATTGCTTTCAATGTTTTTCGCTTTTTAAGGATCGATAGTGTTTTAAGCGTATTTCTCTTTCAAATGAAAAACCAATTGAAACTCTGTTGTAAAATTGGATCTCGTTTGGGTTAGTTATAAACAAAATTGATTCTTATAATCGTTCTTGGCCTTCAAATATTAAGAATTACGCTTGTAATTTGTGTTCATATTTAACGCTGTTTAACGATCGTTGGCGTTTTAAGCCTTATCTCTCTTTTAATTGGCGAAGCAATTACATTTATTTTCAGAGTTGGATAATTTTTGGGTTAGATACCATCAATTTTGATGATTTCAATCATATTAAACTTTTAAATAAAATGAATTACGGTCATAATTGCCATTCATGTTTAACGCTATTTAACGATCACTATTGTTTTAAGCGTATTTATCCTTCAATTGACGAAGAAATTATAAATATTTTTTATAATAAGATCATGTTATGGTTAGAATTCAAAAATATTTAGAAGAATTACGGTTGCAATTGATGTTCATGTTTAACGTTTTTAATTGATCGATAGCGTTTTAAGCTTATTTCTCCTTCAATTGTGAATCATATTGAAAGCTTATCGTATAATTTGATCTCGTGCTGGTTAGTTATCAAAAAACCTATTGTATTAACCATACATAGCTTTCAATTGCTGAAAATCGTGGTTGTAATTGGTGTTCATAATTGATGCTTTTTAACGATCAATCGCGTTTTAAGCGCATTTCTCTTTCAATCGATGAACCAGTTGAAACTAATATTTAAATTTGCATCATGTTCTGCTTATATTTTAACAAATACTGTTATTTCAATCATCTTAGGCTTTCAAACAATAATACTTGTGACAGCAATTGCTGTTCATATTTAACGCTATTGAACGATAATCGGCGTTTTAGCCTATTTCTCTTTCAATTGACGAACCAATAGAATATATATTTAAAATTGGAACATGTATTAAACAGATACCAAAATTATTGATCATTCAATCGAACTATGTTTTCAAATAATAAAAATTACGTTTGCATTTATTTTTCATAGTTAACGATATTTAACGATCCTCATCGTTTTATGCTTATTTCTTTTTCAATTGACAAACCAATTAAACTTTCATTTTTTTAATTGAAGAATTGTAGATTTGATATCAAAAATATTGATCATATAAAACATACTTGGCTGTAAAATAACAAAAGTTTCCAGTTGAATTGTTTTTCATATTTACTGCTTTTTAACGATTGTAGCGTATTAAGTGTACTTCTCTTTCAAATGACGAACCAATTAAAATTATTATTGAAAAATTCAACATGGTCTGCTTATAGACAACCAATATTCATCATTTAAATCATATTGGGCATTCAAATTATTAGAATTGGGGTTGTAATGCTTTTCATATTCTTCGCTTTTTAACGATCAATAGTGTTTTAAGCCTATTTCTCTTTCAATTGAAAAACCAAATGAATTTTTTTTTTCTTTTGTAAAAATGAATCTCGTTCAGGTTAGTCATAAACGAAATTGTTGTAAGCATATTTCTCTTTCAATGGTCGAACACATCATAGCTACTTTTTATGTTATGGTTAGATTTCAAATATGTTGATGATGTCAATCATAGTAGGCTTTCGTGTAATCTGAATTGCAGTTGCAATTGATTTTCACATTTAAGACTTATTAACAATCGATAGCGTTTTAAGCCTATTTGTCTTTTAGTTGACGAACCAACTGTAATTCGGTTTTCAAAATCAAAACATTATTTGATTATGTACAACAAGTGTTTTTAAATTTAATCACACACGTCTTTTTAAATAACGATAAGTGCAAATGCAACGGGCATTCATATTTAACGCTTATTAACGATCGTTTGCGTTTTAAGTGTATTTCTCTTGAAATTGACTAACCCATTGAAACTAGTTTATAAAAATGGAACATGTTCAAGTTAGAAACCAACAAAGTTGATCATTTTAATCATGCTTGGATTTACAATTAAAAGAATGTCTGTTGCAATTGCTTTTCATATTAATTGGTTTTTGACAACAGTTAGCATTTTATGCGTATTTTTCATTCAATTGGAAAAGCAATTGAAACTGTTTTTTCAAAATTGCATCATGTTCTGGTTATATATGAACAATTACAGTTATCTAAGTCATCCGGGGTTTTCAAACAATAATACTTCCGACTGCAATTGATGTTCATATTTAATGCTATTAAACGATCATTAGCGTTTAAAGAATATTTCTCTTTCAATTGTCGAAGCAATAAATCTATTTTTAAAATTTTAACATTTTTGGAAATGATACCAAAAATATAGATCATTTCAATCTAACTCCGTTTTCAAATAATAAGAATTATGGTTGCAATTGCTTTTCATAGTTGACGCTGTTTAAAGATTCTCATCATTTTGAGCTTATTTCTTTTTCAATTGACGGACAAATTCAACTTGAATTTTTGAAGTTGGAAAATCTTTTATCGTATATCAACAATGTCGATCATATAAATTGTACTCGGCTTTACAAGAACAAGTATTTCAGGTTGAATATTTGTTCTTATTCACCACTGTTGAACGATTGTAGCTGATGCATCATATTTCTCATTCAATCGATGAACCAATTGAAACTATTTTCTAACAATGGAACAGGTTTTTGTTAGATACAATCAATATTGATCATTTAAATCATATTGGGCTTTCAATTTATAAGAATTGAGGTTGCAATTGCTTTAAATGTTTATCGCTTTTTAAGGATCGATAGTGTTTTAAGCCTACTTCTCTTTCAAATGAAAAACCAATTGAAAAAACCAATTGAAATTCTGTTGTAAAATTGGATCATGTTCGGGTTAGTTATAAAAAAAATTGATTCTTATAGTCGTACTTGGCCGTCAAATATTAAGAAATATGCTTGTAATTTGTGTTCACATTTAACGGTGTTTAACGATCGTTGGCATTTTAAGCCTTATCTCTCTTTCAATTGGCGAATCAATTAAAGTTATTTTAAGATTTGGATAATTTTTGGGTTAGATACCATCAATTTAGATGATTTCAATCATATTAAACTTTTAAATAAAATGAATTACCGTCATAGTTGCCATTAATGTTTAACGCTATTTAACGATCGCTATTGTTTTAAGCGTATTTATTATTCAATTGACGAAGAAATTATAAGTATTTTTATAATAGGATCATGTTATGGTTAGAATTCAAAAATATTTAGAAGAATTATGGTTGCAATTTATGTTCATGTTTAACGTTTTTAATTGATCGATAGTGTTTTAAGCTTATTTCTCTTTCAATTGAGAATCATATTGAAAGTTTATCGTATAATTTGATCTCGTTCTGGTTAGTTATCAAAAAACCTATTGTATTAACCATACTTAGCTTTCAATTACTGAAAATCGCGGTTGTAATTGGTGTTCATAATTGATGCTTTTTAACGATGAATCGCGTTTTAAGCGCATTTCTCTTTCAATCAATGAACCAGTTGAAACTAATAATTAAATTTGCATCATGTTCTGCTTATATTTTAACAATTACTGTTATTTCAATCATCTTAGGCTTTCAAACAATAATACTTGTGACTACAATTGCTTATCATATTTAACGCTATTGAACGATAATCAGCGTTTTAGCCTATTTCTCTTTCAATTGACGAACAAATAGAATATATATTTAAAATTGGAACATGTATTGAACAGATACCAAAATTATTGATCATTCAATCGAACTTTATTTTCAAATAATAAAAATTACGTTTGCAATTATTTTTCATAGTTAACGATATTTAACGATCCTCATCGTTTTATGCTGATTTCTTTTTCAATTGACAAACCAATTAAAATTTCATTTTTTGAATTGAAGAATTGTAGATTTGATATCAAAAATATTGACCATATAAAACGTACTTGGCTGGAAAATAACAAAAGTTTCCAGTTGAATTGTTGTTCATTTTGCTGCTTTTTAACGATTGTAGCGTATTAAGCGTATTTCTCTTTCAAATGACGAACCAATTGAAACTATTATTGAAAAATTCAACATGGTCTGGTTATAGACAACCAATATTCATCATTTAAATCATATTGGGCATTCAAATTATTACAATTGGGGTTGTAATGATTTTCATATTCTTTGCTTTTTAAAGATCAATAGTGTTTTAAGCCTATTTCTCTTTCAATTGAAAAACCAATTGAATTTTTTTTTTCTTTTGTAAAAATGAATCTCGTTCAGGTTAGTTATAAACAAAATTGTTGTAAGCATATTTCTCTTCCAATGGTCGAACACATCATAGCTACTTTTTATGTTATGGTTAGACTTCAAATATGTTGATGATGTCAATCATAATAGGCTTTCGTGTAATCTGAATTGCAGTTGCAATTGCTTTTCACATTTAAGACTTATTGACGATCGATAGCGTTTTAAGCCTATTTGTCTTTTAGTTGACAAACCAACTGTAATTCGGTTTTCAAAATCAAAACATTATTTGATTATGTACAACAAGTGTTTTTCAATTTAATCACACACGTCTTTTTAAATAACGAGAAGTGCAAATGCAACAGGTATTCATATTTAACGCTTATTAACGATCGTTTGCGTTTTAAGTGTATTCTCTTCAAATTGACTAACCCATTGAAACTAGTTTATAAAAATGGAACATGTTCAGGTTT
>ONZA01016142.1:16277-29945 GCA_900322205.1 Kewa caespitosa | reverse complement strand
GGGATTGAGAGCAAGTATTAACTGATGTGCAAATTTTGAGCCAGTGAAAAGGTGTATTAAGTAATGTGTAAAAAGGAATGTGAGGCGTGAGGGAGCGGCCTGGGGAGGGAGGTGTTGAAGAAGTTTGGGGTTTTTTTAATAAAAGGGTAAATTGGTCTTTTCCATCATTGAAGAAGTGTATTTATAAAAACTGTTGATTGTAGTTAGATGTTATATATAAATATTGCTGAAAAGTTTAAAAGAAAAATGAAAGTTTGCATATTTAATCGTTGAAGGAGACGAGGAGAGCAACAATGAACATGGTTACTGAAACACATATATAATCACTAACTCAAAATTGAAAACCAAAATTAAACACACATAAAATGAAGGAAAAAAAATACAATTCACAAAACACATAGGCCCTCTTGGAGGATTATACTGCTAGGAATGAGAATCCTATGAAAGGGGAAATTTAAGTCATGTAAAAGATGGTCTAGATACCTTTTAAGACTTCAAGTACATGCGTGCTTATGTAGATATCAACATGACGACAATGTAGAGAGAGAGAGAGAGAGAGAGAGAGAGAGAGAGAGAGAGAGAGAAGAACTAGCCAAAAACCAAGGCCACAGCTTGGCAAGCGATGTTCTCTCAGCAACTAAATAACCTACGCTTAGTGAAAGATATTCATCCAAATTAGCATATAGAATGCAGGGTAGTTAGATAAACATTCACACAGTCACAACAAGATGGAATGAGTTTTCTTTAACAACGTTAAGAATTAAGATGTCAACACATGTTGACATGGAGAAAGGTAACAACTGAAATAAATTCTCATTATCCCATTATCAAAGCAAATGCTCATTACTTGTCCAAAATACATAGAGCATCATCGTTTCTGCAACTACATTGGTAACTCATAATAGCAAACAACACAAGTTGTGATGAATATAAGTTGTATAATTAAGAAATGTACTTAAAATGTTGATGAATATGAGTTGTAAAACTCATGAATATATACTTGATACAACTGACGAATGTGCTCTAAGGAACTGAAGAATACAAGTACGGGCTGTAATGATTGTGAAATATAAAACTGATGAATGACATTAGAAACTGATGACACGAGTTTACATATTCTATGATCGTCCATCAAAGCTAGATAACTTATTCTAATGTAGTCATATTTGTAGGTTGGTACTCAAACATCCAGTAAAATATAGAACATAAAATTATGTAAAGAATAACTACCACACAGAAGTTGATTATTGAACTTCATGCATGCAATGTATTCAGTTCTCTTCTCGGTCATAAAGTCATATAATTATTATCATTTAAGTTCAAGTGAGGCATAAAGATTGTTGTGTAAGGGTTGTGAATTAAGGAATATGGTATCACATCTAGAAAATTTACCATCTTATTAGCTTATATATGCAAATAACTATTGATAATTCTACTAAAATAAACAAAAAAAAATTTCATCAGTTGTATCTTAAGGCAACTTACTGATGAAACATCTACACAGTAAAAAAACAACTTCAATAATATAGCGAGTAATCATATAGAAACTTTATCAATACTATGAAAGGGAAAGTGTTTGTCATGTGAAACATGGTCTGGTCACAGTTTAAGACTGCGAAAACATGTGTGATTATGTAGTAACAATGGACAAGATTACACATTTGTTGGACCCATTTCCCCAAATATTTTATTTTGACCATTGACTTGCGCCCATTCGAGGGGCATTTTTGTCAGTCCGCAGCTCGTTAAGCATTGGCGTAAGGTATCACCTTTCTCCGAGGAGGATCACGACCCTCCAAGGGAAGGGAAAGTTGATCCTTCGCCCCCTTTCCATATTTTGCTTGATAAGGGCAAATCTTTCCTCAAAGAGAAGGAGGCCCTAGATCAGGCAGGGGCCCATTAAGCCTGCCAGCCCGGTTGATCGCTGCCAGGATCGACCCAAACCCTAGCTAGGGTTGGGAGGCTAAAGGTGCTATAAAAGGGACCTACCCGCATTTCAAGAAGGTACACGCACACAAAATATTCTCTCATTAATCACGCATTTATTGTGCTTCCCTCTCAGCACTTATTTCTCGAGTGCCTGAGTACGAAGTACTTCTTCACGCTTCCTATTTTCCCCTCGGCCTCTCACGTGGCCGAGTACCTCATCAGTTATCCTGAACTGACTTTGGCATCGAAGGAACGATCCTTGGACCACGCTAGGGGCAATTCACCTCTTCTCTTTTAATGGTCACCTAAGGAGACCTCGGATTCGTTACGTCCTCAAGTAGCTCGCTAACAGTTCGACCCTTTTAGTTTCAAGGGACCAGTGGGACCACCAGAAAAACCCTGAAACATTTGGCGCCGTTTGTGGAGAGTGGACGGTCAGAAGTTGCATGAGACTAAGGAATAACAAACACGTTCACCAATCCAAGACATGTCACACCACAACTCGCTTTCTGGTTTGTCAAAGAGAGATCCTTCACCTCCAGGGACCGATAACCCGGGATGAGCTTACCGCGTTCCTAGCGAACATACTGGTAGACATGAAGAAAATGTGCATGACCCTTCAGGAAATGATCTGAGGGAACAAAGATCGTGATGAAGTGGAGAAACCCCTGTCGAACAACATCCCTTCGAATGACATCCTCGGTCCCGAGGACACTATACCTCAAATTTCACTCAGCTCCTCAGATCTTCACCCTTTTAGTTCAGCTAATATGGCTCGTCCGATTCCCGTCCTAAGGGAAAGATCGTTGGTCATAAGAGCAACCAGTCCATAGGGAGCTCGGAGAAGCCTGGCTCTGACCTACGACACCAGCTCAACGGGATTCAGAGGGAGCCTTAGACACTTCTTGAGGTTGTGAGAAGTAGAGAAGAAGAAAGAGGAGCAAAAGAAAGGGAAGTATGACAGAACTCTAGGAGGCAATCACGAGCCCTCTAGGAAGTACTCCAACCCGGCAGATACTTTGGATCTCAAAAGCGCGTTCCCTTCAGCGAAGAGATCATGGAATACCCTATCAACCTCAACACCAGAGTAGGGAAGACCAAGAAGTACAATGGCACCACATCTCCGAAGGAGTACATCCTGACCTACGTTGCGGCCATGATGACTCAGATCTGAAATGATTCTACCACGTGTCGTCATTTCGTAGGAACATTGGAAGGGCGAGTGCTGGAGTGGATGAACCACCTACCTCGCAACCCTATACATAGCTACAATGAACCCTGCCAAATCTTCATGGAGAACTTCATGACCTGTGAGGAAATGGAGAAATGCTCCGAGGATCTCTTCAACATCACGCAAGGGAAAAATGAGTTCATGAAAGACTATGATAAGAGGTCCAACGATGAATGCTTGGAGATAATCAAGTTAGACCCCGTTATCGCATGCACTGCATACATCAAAGGTATCATCCAAGGTAGCGAGATCCTTCAGAACTTCAAGCACTTCAAGCTCCAAGGTCAAAAGCTAACCCCATCCTATGTCCGACCTTATTCATCCAAAGTCTTCACTGCCTAAGAAAGATCAGGAAGAGACATGATCACAGGCAAAAACCGCGTCGACAAGTTAAGGGATGGCCGAGGAGGTTGAAACAGACCCCGTGAGAAGAGAAGGGTGGAAGCACTGGACATCTAAAAATTGAAGTTCAAAAAGGGCGAGGCAAACTGCACCAAAGAAGGGAAAGCCGGGCTGAGAAGCAATTTGACAAGAAGTCCCCCGAAATTCCAGCGGTGAACAAAATCCTGAACTGCAATCAGGAAGAAGTGGTAGCGAAAATAGACCCAAAGATGCTTCTCAACCCAACCCCCATGAAGGAAAACAACAAAAGCTACTACTTCTTCCACTACCATAAAGCCAACAGCCACAACACGAGGTACTGCAGGGAGCTCGGCAGTCATCTCGAAGCCCGAGCCAAAGAGGGCAAGATCCGCTCCTTCCTTAACAACGCGGCCGCGACATCCGTAGCACCGGCCAGGGGGTAGGGGAGAGCTCCACCTCCGCCTCATATTCTTACGAGATCGCAGTCATCTCAGGTGGCCCCACTATAGGAGGTCTCACCAACAAAGCAAGACGAGCTCATTTGAGGTCCCTCGACAAAATCCAGTTGGTCGAGAAACTTCCCAAGCTCAGAAAACCTATCTACTTCGATGAATCCGATGCTCGCCCAGTGCATTATCCTCATGATGACCCGCTGGTCATAGATGTGAAAGTGGCGAACACCCTCGTAAAAAGGGTACTGGTAGATACTAGAAGCTCGGTGGATGTCATCACCTACAGCTATCTGAAAGACCTCGGCTATCTGGTCGAGAAAATCGTACCTATCATCCATCCTGTGGTTGGCTTTGGAGGAAATCAGGTCATCCTAGTAGGAAGCATCCAGCTCCCTCTTCGGATAGGAGCAAAGGACGAAGCAAGGCGCATCGTATCTGAATTCTTGGTGGTCGAGGTCCCCTTGGCGTACAACATTCTTCTGGGACGACCCTTCCTTAACAAGATCATGCACACATTAGCATGGTACTGTTGACCATGAAATTCCACCAAGATGACGGAGAAGTAGGCAAGGTATACGGAGATCGGATAACCGCACGACCTTGCTATGTTCAGTGCCTGATCAAAAGCTCCCTGGAGAAGGAGCCTTGATAAATCAATCAAGGACTGGAATCGAAGAAAAGGAAAAGGGGGATACCTGAGATGGCGCCCCCTCCTGAAATCAAGCCAAAAGACGAAGGGAAAGAAATCTAGTGTTTAATGATAGACACCCCTCCGTCTGAACTGCTCGACGCCAAGATTGAAGAACGGGAAAGGGCCAAGCCTTCGGGGAAAAAGGTGGAGGTCGTCCTGGACCCTTATCGGCTCAAGCGCGTCATGTACCTTGGTGACGATCTGGACGAGACCACTACGTTCAATCTTCCTGAACTCCTCCAGGAATACCAAGATGTATTCACCTTCGGTCCTAACCAAATGTCGGGAATCAGTAGGTAGCTCATGGAGCATAACCTCAGAGTCAATCCGAATTTAAACCCGGTAAAGAAGAAGAAGAGACACCTCAGGGAAGAACGGAGCAAAGTTGCGGCTAAAAAAGTACAAAAACTCCTAGAAGCAGGTTTCATCAAGGAATGCAAGTATCCAAAGTGGCTGGCAAACATAGTAATGGTGAAAAAGGCGAATGGGGCATGGCGAATGTGTGTAGATTAAATTGATCTCAACAAAGCTTGCCCAAAAGACCACTTCCCACTTCCCTGGATAGACTGATTGGTGGACTCCACCAGCGGCCACGAGGTACTCAGCTTCATGGATGCCTTTTCGGGATATCACCAAGTCTTCATGGCTAAGAAAGACCAAAGCTTCACAGCCTTCATCACTGACGAAAGAGTCTTCTGCTACAAGATGATGGCATTCGGCCTAAATATTGCAAGAGACATATTCCAACGATTGGTGCAAAAAGTCTTCAAAGGTCAGATCGGCAGGAATCTAGAAGCATATGTTGATGATCTAATCACGAAGAGCGTCAAGTCATCAAACCACGTGGACGTTCTGAAGGAAACCTTCAAGACCCTCAGAAGGAATCAGATGAAGTTGAATCCTAGTAAGTGTTTGTTCGAAGTCCAAGGTGGGAAATTCCTCGGATTCATGGTCAGTGATAGAGGAATCGATCAGAACCCGGAAAAAGTTCAAGCCGGTCAGAAGATGGAATCCCCGAGGTGCATCCGGGATGTCCAGAAGCTCACTAGGTGCATTGTAGCCTTGAATTGCTTCGTATCCAGGTCAGGTGACAAGTGCGTTCAATTTATCAAGACATTGAGGAAGGGGGCTAACTTCGAATTGGGGCAGGAAGCCCAAGAAGCCTTCAAAAAATTGAAGCTTCACCTCGGCAGTCTACCCCGGATCTCCATACCAAAGTCAAGAGAACGTCTATTCCTCTACACCACCGTATCAGAAAGATTTGTAGGCTCCATGCTAGTACGGGAGGAATACAAAGTGCAAGAACCGGTGTACTTCACCATCCACGCCCTAAGTGGGGCCGAATTCAGGTACACAACCCTGGAAAAGTTCGCCCTGGAGTCCTCATCAGCTTAAGGAAACTAAGTCCCTAGTTCTAAGAACATCAGATAGTGGTTCTCACTAACCAGCCCTTAAAAAAATTGCACGGCAGGCTGGAGACCGCCGGGAGAATTCAGTGTGGGCCCATGAGCTCACCTGCTGTCACATTGTCTATGGGCCATGAAGAGCGATCAAAAACAAAGCTTTAGCCGACTTCATCGCCAAGTTGACACCTTCGAACCATGTCCCGAAGGCTTGGGTCGACTATTGGTCCGTGAGTGTCGATGGATCATCCTGCAAGGTAGGCAGTGGGGCAGAAGTAGTCATCTCGTTACCCGAAGGGGACGTGTCCGAATATGCAATTTGATTCAAATTTCAAGCCTCCAACAACAAGGCCGAGTATGAGGTGCTCCTTGCCGGACTGACCCTTTCCCATGTTGCGGGTGCATGAAAAATACAAGTCTAGATGGATTCAAAACTTGTAGTTTCCCAAGTCGACGGAAGCTACGAGGCCAGAGGCGAAGGGATGAAGGCCTACCTCACGAAAGTCAGAGGAGTGATGAAAGGCCTCGAAGAAGTAACCATAAAATACATTCCTAGATCAAAGAACTACCATGGTGATACCCTTTTCTAGATTGTCTAGTTCGTATGTCGAAGGTATACCACGAAATATCTTTTGGGAAGAAATCAAGAAACGCAGCACCGAAGTAGGCAGTCATCAATCTACAGGATCGATCTGATGGTTGGATAGGTCCTATTATCTCATACCTGCGAGATGGGGTGCCACATGAGGAAGCAAAAGAAGCCAAGAAGATGAAGAACAAAGCCAGCGGTTCATCCTAAAAAACGGTACGTTAGATAAGAAAAGCTTCACTCACCTTCTTTTGAAGTGTATCCCCCGTAGAGAAGGGAAAAAGATCCTGCAAGATGTGCACTATGGCTCCTGCGGGTCTCATCAAGGAGCCCGGACAATCGCACATAAGGTAATTCGTCTAGGATTCTACTGGCCCACCATCCAAAGAGACGGGGTGGAAATGGTGAAGAAGTGTCGCAAGTGCTAGTACTTATCTCCTATACCTCGGCTCCCAGCTGCCGAACTCACTCCCATCCTTGCCCCCTTACCTCCATTAGTGGGGCATGGACATCTTGGGGCTTGTCCCGCCAGCCATCGGACAAGTAAATTTGTCATTGTCGCAGTAGACTACTTCAAGAAGTGGGTGGAAGTTTAAGCAGTTAAAAACACCACGCTAACCGACGTGAGGAAGTTCATCCTGGAAAATATCCTTACACGATTCAGGGCACTCCGAAAGATCAATTTTTACAATGGAAGGCAATTCGACATCTCGAAGCTAATCGACTGGTTAGAAGAACATGGAGTGAAAGCCATCTTCACAGCGGTTGCTCGGCCCAAGACCAACGGTCAGGTGGAATCCACCAATAAACCTTGGTCACGTGAATCTAGAAAAAGCTAAATGGAGCCAAGCGGCTATGGGCAAAAAAACTTATCGAAGTACTCTGGGCCACAAAAACCACGC
This sequence comes from Kewa caespitosa, assembly GCA_900322205.1. Taxonomy (NCBI): domain Eukaryota; kingdom Viridiplantae; phylum Streptophyta; class Magnoliopsida; order Caryophyllales; family Kewaceae; genus Kewa; species Kewa caespitosa. Next base: position 22,385 of record ONZA01016142.1, on the reverse strand, counting down.
AGAAAGCTATTACAGGTGAAACCCCATTCAATTTGGTGTACGGTTCATAGGAAGTCCTACCGATTGAGGTCTTGAAGGGGAGCCTGCGAGTACAACTCTTCGACGAAGTATAAAACTTGGAGAAATTGAGGTACCAGATGGACTTGCTCCCCAAAGTCAGAGGAGACGCCCTCTTGCGGGCAGAGGTATACAAACTGAAGATGGCTCGAGCATTCAACCGCCGAGTCGAGATAAGAAGACTCCAATTAGGAGACCTAGTACTTCGGAATATGGAGTCCGTCGAAATATTAAATGAAGAAGGGAAGTTGACGCCGAACTGGGAGGACCCTTACAAGGTGTCCTAAGTCATGGGCCCCAAGACTTACCGGCTTTAGGCAATGGACGGATGACAGATCCCGAGAGCCTTGAACATCAACAACCTACTCAAGTTCTATATATAAGCTCCATGTGGCTCATTCTATTTTTTGTCCAAGGGGTGGGCACCCCCAAAAAGCCTCCTTTCTTTCACATATGAGGAACTCGGCTTGGAAGTTACCTCAGGGTCGGCACCCCTAAACAACCAGGAATAAAAAGTTCTTTCCCCAAGTTATACTTTTCAGCTCGTCAAATTCACGGACAACACTTAGCAAAACCCTACCACGAGGATCACATCAGGAATAAGACCTCACCATGGGGGCAAATATACGAACTATTAAAAAGAAATTGTTCAAAAAATAACGATGAACAAACATCCTGGTGTCCCAAGTTAAGTTCGACCAAAATGTCCCACCCCGAGGGCATAATTCAAGGCATTCACCCCACCCTATGTCCATACAATAATAAGATTCATCCAACTTCGGGCAAGGTTCGTGTTAGTTTGAGTGGGGGCATAGCCGAATGGAGACAATCTAAGGTAGTCCAAAAGCGAATAACTCAATTCATCTTTCACTCTAACAAAGACTTCATCAATGGAAAAACAAGCTCGACTGACGAAGAGAGAGTACCTTTCAAATAAAAAAAGGCAAAATGCCTTTGTTACAAATTACATAGTTACAAAGTAAGCAAAATCCGAAAAGGGTTACAGCCGAGAAGCCAAAAAAAAAGCAAAAGGCGGAAGAAGATCCACAGAGAAGAGCGACCTACGCATTACCACGTAGGCGGTCCACCGAGCTCCAACAGACCGCTTACTAAATACCCCAGCCTGCCCACTACCATGCGTTCACCAGACAAAGAATGACCTGGGAAAACACAGAGAAGACGAGCAGGCCAACACATTATCATATAAGGCCAACTCATTACCATGTTAGGCCAACACATTGCCATGTTAGTATTTAGTGAGAGACCCATTCCGACAATCTCGGATTGCCCTACTGTTCGGTCTCGTCATCCTTGGGCGCCGATGACTCCGCCTGGGGACCGTCATTACACTGATTCTTAGGGCGCCTGAAGAAGCCTTTCCCATAAGAAGATCGTCGAGGACCCGCATTGACAACGTTGGCAGAATAAGTGAAAAGAGAAGAACCGAACTCTTGCTTCGGATCATAGTCCAGAAGCTTCTCTAGCTTGGCCTTCATCACCCAAGCAGCCTTGGATTCTTGGGCCTCCTCGATCTGGTTCACCACCAAGGTCGCCCGGACTGCCTTGAAGCCCCTGGCCGAGCTAAAGACCTCCACATAGGCCACCTCTAGTTGGAGCTCCCTCAACTTGGGTGCCTCGTTCGTTTCCTCCTTCATCCCCTTTCGAAGGAATTCTATCTCGGCCGCCATCTTGGAGGCGTCGGCCTCCGCAGCATCGGCGTTCTCCAGATTTGCCTTGGCCTCAACCTTGGCCTTTTCCAAGGACACCTCCAGCCGAGCAACCTTCTCCTGCTTAGCCTTCTACTCGGCAGCCGCGAGCTCCTCACGGGCCTCCTTGATTAGCTTGTCCTGGGCGCCCAGACAACCTTCGGCGTTCTCCAGCCGCACTCGAAGATTGGCGTTCACCGAGTCGTAGTAGGCCATGGAGAGGTAGACCTACAGAAAGACCAACATCAGCAAAGGAAAGGTAGACAAAAGAAAACATTAAAAGGTACGAACTACATACCTGATGGGCCGCCTTCAGCAAGACAGTCTGAGCCAACTCCGGGTTCATCCCCATGGCAACAACATTGTCAATAGGGACGAAATGATGCATGGAAAAGTTCTCCACCTTCGTCTTATCCTCCCGGCTCTGCCAAAAGAATGTTGGGAAAGGCTTAGGTACCCCCTGCGAAACCTCCACCTCGGCCATAAAGTCGGCCTTGGTATGGCTCTTCGACGGTTGGCCCTCGTTGACTTTGCCCTTACCCTTTTCTTCAGCACAAGAAGGGATCCTCTCTACAGCTCCCCCAGTTGATGAGATCTTCTCCTTCAGCTTGGGGCGTGACTTCTTCGCAGGGTTCCCAGCAAGTCAGCCACTGCCTCCTCCATATCGTTGGATATGAGGACGAGGGAGGGGTCGGAGGAACCAGCCCTTGACCTTTTTCCCCCAGTCAAAGTTGAAGCCTTTTTCTTCCGAGGCACCCCAACAGGGACGGAGGCAAGTTAGAGATCGACAGGATAAGCAAACGAAGACGAAAGTCACGAGTACTTACGGAGTCAAGGAGCTCGTCCACCACTAGCTTCAAATCCTCGGCCATTTTTGCGTGGACCTCAGTGGTCGAGGTCTTCCCCTTGACGTCCTGGCTCACCTTATTCTCCTTGAGGGTCTCCATTGCCTCCTCTGCAAAAAGAAGAGTCAATAAGTCGATGAGCAAGTAAAAGACCTTCGAAGTCAAACAAGGGGAACTACTAACAGTACCCAGGCTCCATTTTCGGCTGACCCCAATGAAGACAAGGAAGCCCTTGTCCTCCAACCACTTTTGCAACGGTTGCCAGTGTAGGGGCATCTGCACCCGGGTCTTTGACCCATGTTGGCCTCACTTGACCTCCCACCGAAAGAACTTTCAGGCGTCGAGGTCGGCTCTAGAGATACCGCCCCCCTGGCTTTGAAGGATGAACTCACCTTCTTAGCCTCATTCCACGGCGGAATGCCCCTCGTCACTTCGTCCCTCATCCCCTTCCATCCATGGTTTGAGCTGGGATAAGGAGGTCCCCTAACGTATTCAGGATTCTCTATAAAATGGAAGAACCCCTCGTCGGTGTTGCTTAGGGAAATGGCCTTCATGATGTCCATCCATAGCCCCAAGGTCGGCGCCAGCGCATGGACTTTTCAGTTCGCGATGAAGTATGTAATCATCATCAAGCTGTTCGGGGCAAGCTGGTAGGGGGCAAGACTGAAGTCCTGTATAATAGAGAGGCTGAAGGGGTGTAGATGCAGCCGAAACCCCGCCTCGATCATCCATCTACTCGCCTGTAATGCTGGACGTCGAAGGCCTTGTCACCCTGATGCTCATCCCCATCCTCAGTAGCTTTATATCAGTCAACGAGCCAAACGTCCCCTTCGTTGAGACCACCTCGTTGCCCAGGATGACCCAGCAAATCTTATCTCTTCCATCGGTCTCCTACTCTTCTTCGGTGGATCCAAACCTGACGGAGCCATCACCACATGAGGATCTACGAAGTATGGAGGCTGACATGCTGTTATTACTCTAGAAGAAGAGCTCGCTGCTAGCGCTGGAGCCCAGGTACATAAGACAATAAAAACAAAAACAGAATCAACTTACCGGGAGACGAAGTGGACTAAGCATTTTTAGGAAAAACAACCCCTCGCCTCTCATAAAGGCGAGAGGAGGTAGGCCCAACGGACGGCGGTGCGGGCTCGTCCCCGAGGTTATGAGGCCGCTCCCTTGCTAACCTCATAGAATGAACTGCTCCCTTTTGGGCTATTGATTTCTTCCTCACTGGTTGCTGAACCTGCGCCGCTAAAGTGGAGTTACCTTCCTTCAGAGGCCTTTCACCACAAGGGGTCTCAAGCCTCCCTAAAAGGGGTGGCAAAGTGCGATTCGAGCTCGAAGTGGGTTTGGACATTGACTAACGACTGAAGGGGTTAGGTTGCCATAAAGGGCCCTCCACTCTCGCCCGAACGCCTCCAATTTCTTGGCATCCAATTCCACCCCATCTCGGCCAAAAGCCTTTAGAGGGGGATGATCTATGATAATCCCACTCCTAGCAAGGTGGCTTGCTACCAACTCATTATGTACCGACTCTAAGGTACTCGGCTTTCCATTTTTGGATTTCCCCCAGGAAATCTCTCTGCCCCCCGACAGAGCTACCAGACGCAGACTTTAGAGGTTAGCCAGACATAATTAAAAAAGGAAGACTTCCGTATATGAATGACAGAGGAATGATAAATATTACCTGGAAGGACTAAATCTCTGAACGAAGGAGTTGAAGATTAGAGGCCGAAGTCTTTGGAGATTTAAAGGCGAAGTACATGAATAATCAAAGACGAAGAGTTTGAATTTCTAGGTGTATCTCTCTCTAAAGGGAAGTTTCTCTCTCTAGAAATTACTAAAACAAGAAGATAAAATGAGGAAAGCTGGGCCTATTGACAGAAGGACCACAGGGTAAAACCCTAAGGGCACTTCAATGGACGACACGTGTCGCGCTCCATTCAAATACACCTATCCACTAGTTCCCCCTTAAAGACATATTACAGCATTCGTTGAAGACCATTTCAGATCAGGGCAGACCTCAGAAAATGAAGTCCGACCTAATCTGAAGGGCAAATGTTTGGGCCCATTTCCCCAAATATTTAATTTGACCATTGACCTTCGCCCATTCGAGGGGCATTTTCGTTAGTCCACAGCTCGTTAAGCATTGGCGTACGGAATCACCCCTCCCCGAGGAGGATCACGACCCTCCAAGGGAAGGGAAGGTCGATTGTTCGCCCCCTTTTCATATTTGCTCGATAAGGACAAACCTTTCCTCAAATAGAAGGAGGCGCTATATCAGACATGGGCCTATAAGCCTGCCAGTCCGGTTGAGCGCCGCTAGGATCGACCCAAACCCTAGCTAGGGTTGGGAGGCCAAAGGTCCTATAAAAGGGACCTACCCCCATTCCAAGAAGGTACACGCACACAAAATGTTCTATCATTAATCACGCATTTATTATTCTTCCCTCTCAGCACTTATTCCTCAAGTGCCTAAGTCCGAAGTACTTCTTCACGCTTTCTATTTGCCCCTCGGCCTCTCATGTGGCCGAGAACCTCATCAGTTATCCCCAACTGACTTTGGCATCAGAGGAACGATCCTTGGACCAAGCCAGAGGTAGTTCACCTCTTCTCTTTTGCAGGTCACCTCAGGAGACCTCGGATTCCTTACGTCTTCAAGTAGCTCGCTGACAATTCGACCATTTGAGTTTCAAGGGACCACTCCGATTCCAGAGAAACCCCGAAACAACATTTTAATTGAATCTGTCTCTTGAAAAACATATATCAACATGAAGAGAGAAAGAGAGAGTGTTACAAGAACTATCCAGTAGTCAAAGTCACATGTGAAGCGATGTTCTCTCATCAATTGAATAACCAATGCACAGTGAAAGATGTTCATCCAAATAAGAAAATAAAATGAACGATAGATAAAATGTTGTCCCTTTAACAACGCCAATAAAGATGATAGCACATGTGGACATGGAGAACAGTAACAAATCAAATAAGTTCACATGATCTTATTATCAAACAAATACAGTACTTGTCCAAAATACATAGAGTATTATGATTTCAACAACTAGATAGGATATCCATAGTAGCAAACAACCCAAACATGTGATAAGTAAGTTTCCAAAAAATGATGAATATACATAAAATGATGATGATTTGAACTCTAGAACTCACGGATATACTTGAAAAAAACAAATGAATGTGCTCTACAAACTCTAGAACAAGTACGATGTGTGATGAATATATGAATATGAACTATTAAAATGATGAATAAAATTTATAAACCTATGTAGCACCAAATTAGGGAAATCCGTGGAAGGGGGTACGTATAGGGGTGTGCCTTAACGGTTAACCGAACCAATAAGGGTTATCGATTCGGTTAACCGAAGTTTCGGTTATTGAAAATTGATAACCATTATCGAACCGATAACTTTGGTTAACCGAACTTCGGTTAACCAAGAATTCAGTTCGGTTTTCCGGTTAACCCAATAACCAATAAGTTTTCTTGA
>ONZA01016135.1:3619-15915 GCA_900322205.1 Kewa caespitosa | reverse complement strand
TTTTTTTTTTTTTATAATGTGCTATAGGTAGGAGCCTCATAGAGATACTAATTGATTGTATAGTGTATAAATTACTCATATCTTCCTATTGTTCATCATTGCCAGTTGCAACTTTACTTTTATCCCTGTGTTGGCCCTTTCTTTTCACTTTTGTTTTTTTGTTTTTAATTTTTTTTTCCTGTTATGTTTAGATAAAGTTCTTGTTTGCTTCTTGATTTGCTTTGAGATGGGTGATTGCTGATCTAATCATGCACTCAGCTTATCCCTGGAGAGTAAAGATGTCCCCAAAAAAGTGCAAAGCATGATGTATCACAATGTTCAAACCACACATCTTCGTACACTCACATACAGATGTATATGTATGAATCTGCATAGGACATATTTAAATAGATACTTAAGAGCCTGCAGGGGGTCGGGGTGTTGTGGAGCTGTGTTTTCAGGTCATTATCTTGGAGATCTTCAATATTAACTTGTTCATTTGTGCTCAAGCAGAGCCATCTGTAGCTTTGTTAACTGTTTGCAACGCATTTTGCTACACCATAATGTGTCAGCTAATTAGCCTGATTTGTCATTACATTTATGCATGGACTTGTTATAGATCATTGTATCTTAGATGATAATTTATTCTATTGATGTTTGCATGCAAACCTGAAAAAATTGGATTTATTTGAAGAGCTTGAAAAGAAGTTCAAAGTAAGATATTGTCCCTATCAGTTAGATCTGGTGTTTTGGCCAGCCCAAAAGCAATAGAAAGTTTCAAGTTGAACTTCATTCTTTAAATAGGTTATGATATCTTTCTTTTGACTGTGTTCTCTTGGGTGGAGAGTGGTTAAAAACACCTAACTTACTATCTGGTAACTTGTTTGTCTTTTGAAACCCCCTTGTTGTGATTGATGAATATAGATTCCTGGTTCTTCCAATGTGTAGGATAAAGATCCAAATAGCAAAAATGAGAAGAAAGATGGTGATGAAGAAGAAGATGATGAAGACATAGAACAAGAAGAGGAGAAAGGCAGTGATGAGGGTGATTATGGGGAGGTATTCACATCTCTACCTTGTCATAACCATATCTCCCACTCTGAAGGCTCTGATCTTTATGCTTTTATTGTAGCTTTTGGTCACAGCTTGCTGGTATGTTGCTAGCCTTATGCTCACTGTCTCTCTAAGTTCATCTATAGTATCCAGACTTGCTGCAAGCTCAGTTTTGATAAGTTCAACTGTAAGTACACCATACTTTTGAGTGGGAATTGAGATCTCAGCTGGTATTACTTCTTCGCAACCGAACACCAATAAGAATGGTGTTTGTCCTGTCGATGTTTTTGGTGTCGTTCTGTCCGCCCATCATGCTAGTGGTAGTTCATCATCCCATCTTCCTCATTTGTCCACCAGCCTTTTCTTCAGGCTGTTGATGATTATTTTGTTGCTTGATTCTGCTTGGCCATTAGCTTGAGGATGCCGTGGTGCTGAAGTGTGTAGCTCTATGTTCCATTCAGCGCAGAACGACGTCATCTTGGTGCTTATGAATTGTGAACCATTGTCACAGAAGATTACAGACGGTACACCAAACCTGCATATGATGTTACATTTTATGAAAAAATGACTTCCTTGTCTCTTACCTGGCTGTATGCTTCTGCTTCGATCCATTTCGAAAAGTAGTCCGTCGTTGCCAACATGAATACCCTCTGACCAGAAGTTTGTGGTGGTTTTCCCACGATATCCATTCCACATTTCATGAACGGCTAAGGGGTTGAGACTGAATGCAATAGTTCTGGTGGTTGGTTTATTTCTGGAGCGTCTCTGGCATGCGTCGCACTTTTTGGCGTACTCGATTGTGTCCTTCCACATAGTCGACCAGTAGTATCCCATCCAGAGTGCTTTAATTGATATGATTCGTCTAGCAGCATGATTTCCACGTCGTCCTTCATGCAGTTCTCGTAGGAGCTCGGGAGCTTGGTCTTTCTCCAGACATCTAAAGTAGGGCCTGTTGCCGACTTTCTGAACATAATGTCGTCGATTAAAATGAACCTTGATGATTTTATTCTGAACGATCTTGGTTCCATGGATGGGTCTGATTTGTCCTCTTTTTTGAGGTACTCTATGTAGGGTTTGGTCCAGCCTGCTTCCTGCACGTTAGTCTCATAGATAGTTTTGCGAATTAATGCAACATCTTTGCCTTCCTTATCAATTGATGGGGAGAGTAGATGCAAAATTGGGATCGAGTTCAGGTTGGTTGGGTTGAAGTTCGATCCTAGGGATGCTAGGGCATCGGCCTGGGTGTTGAGGTCTCTAAGGACTTGTTTCAACTCAAATGCATCAAACAATCTTACTAAACTTTTCACCTTTTCTACATTGGCTACCATTTTTGAGTCTTTTGCTATATAAGAACCATTGACTTGGTTTACTATTAGAAGCGAGTCAAAATGTACCTCAAGCTATTTTACCTTCAATTCTAATGCCATGTTGAGTCCGACGATTAGTGCTTCGTATTCTGATTTGTTGTTGGTCGTCTTTAACTTGCAGCTTATAGCATGAGGTAGGATGTCCCCATTTGCGGCTCCATCTGTGAACAACGTCTTTTTTTGAGGTATATCTTTCCCGCTTAAGTGTTGAACTTCTAGTATTGCTTTAGCTTCTAGTCTTGGACTGAAGTCGGCCACAAAGTTTTCTAGGGCTTGGGATTTGATGGCAGTTCTAGGCTCATAAGTGACCTAGTTTGTGCTTAACTGGACTGCCCATTTTGCAATCCTTCCTAACACTTCTGGTTTCCTCAAAACAGACTTATTAGGATAGTTAGTTCTAACATGTATTTTATGTCCTTCGAAATAAGGACGTAATTTAGTGGATGACATCACTAAGGCTAGGACTAGCTTTTCCAAGTGACTGTACCTCGTTTCAGCGTCTAGCAGACTTTTACTCACATAATAAATGGGGTGTTGAAGTCTGTCTTGTTCTCGAACTAGTACAGCACTAAGAGCATTTTCAGTTACTGAAAGAAAAATGTACAAGCCGTCATGATGATACTATTTGATGTGTTCCCTGCCTGATTCGTCGAAGGTGATGGGCTGAATCTGTCTTCTAGGCGTCATTGCTCGTTCAGGTCTCTGCATTGAGTTCTCCTTGGCGATCCTCTTGGCTGATGAGTAGGATACTCCACAAATTTCTGCCCTCCTGAGATGTTTCTGACAACCTTTGTAGGTGGATCTACAACTGGTTGGTCCTTTTGGGTCGGCTCAAGTAGGTTTTTCAGATATCCATTTTTCTGGTGGTACGCTACCTTCTTTTCTAAGAGCGATACAATCCTCAGTCCGATGACCAATGTCGCCATGGAATTCACGTACACAAATTTGTTAGTCTTTTTGGGTCATCTTACCTTTGGCCCTAAATCATCTAAATGACCAACAGGAGTAGCAATATCAACACAAAAGTTATATTTATGAATCTTTGTCCATTCTAATGAATCAGCTGGGTTGTCATTCTTGATCTCTCCTGCATAACGGATTATCTGTCTGTCCTCTAGTTTGTAATATGGTTTTGGTCTGCTCCACTCCGACTTTTCTGTGGTTGCCTTTCTGTTGTGTTTCTCATAATCTCTGGTTTCGATCCTTAGGGCCTTGTCTTTTATAGCCGTATGAAAGGCTGGGCTTTGTTCCTGACATCATTAAAACAACTACAAGGAAACTTTGTTAGCTCATCATAAAAGTCAGAGTCTCTTACCACTCCATAACGTACAGCTTCAACAGCTGTGGGTTGATCGCAATTTGGGATTGTTATGATTTCCTTGTTCATACGGTTGAGGAAATCTTTGAGGGATTCTCCTTTCCTCTGAATGACATGATATAGGTCACCGGATCTTCTTTCCATTTTTTGAGTTGTGGAGAATTTTTTTTTGAAACAGGTTAGTAAAATCTGCAAAACTAGAGATTAAACCTTTAGGTAAATTTAAGTACCACTCAAGAGCTCAACCTGTCAACGTCGAGCTGAACCCTTTGCAAAGACAAGCTTCATTCAGATGACTGGGTATCAGCAAGATGGTCATCCTCTATTGGTAGATCATTAAGTGCTCCCTCGGATCCGTCGTTCCATCGTAGGACGACATGGAGGGTGGTTTAAAATCTTTCTGGCAGTTTTATAGCGGTGATCTCATCAACAAAAGGTGTTTTCGCGTAAACTGTGGATGAGATCTGTTTGATGGGTTGTGGTGCTCCTGGGATTTTGTGCATCATGTCTTCCAGAGACTTCATGTACGTTATCATGGTGTTCATGACTCCTGCATTGTTAGCACCACTGGTAGTAGAATTATCATAATTATTAGTTAATTGACTAGACTGAGGGTAAGAGTATGGAACGCTTCTCATAGGGATGTTGCTTGAAGGACCAGCACTGGAGGGATTCCTCAATCTTTGCCTAACACAAACAGCTTCTTGCCAGACCGCATCATTACCGTCATTGATATTAAACGACAGTGTCCCTTCTTATAGAACCTGGCTTGCCTCGAACTTAGGACCATTAGGCGTTTGAAAAAGTCCAGTTGGAAATGTCGGGCTGAATCTTGGTTGGAATAGTTGAGGCGCTAAGGGTCTGATCGTCATGGTTGCAGGAGGAGTGCTCAGGATCAGCATTGGGATGATCTAATTGGTATCTCTGTGAAAAGGTTGTTTTGAAGGAAAGATACCTCTGTCCACGACCGCCTTTAGCTACTGATTTTCCTAAGAAAGCCTCAAGATATTTCCTCTTGAGCCTTTTGAACTTTGAGCATGTCTGCAATGCAAGACATCATTTCTTCAGTGCAGGGTTTCTCTTAGATGACCTTAGCTCCCTCTAGATTGGTTGTTGTTGTGAAGACGGTGGATAGGGGTGTCCCAATAGAGATGGGACACCCCACAGACTTTGGGATCCCCTTGTTAGATGTGTCTGTAATTGGCATTCCCATGGTCCTCTAAATAGTCTTGGAAGCTCCAGGTTGAGAAGTCTGGACCGATTTCTCACTCTTCTTTCTGGCATCCTTCTTTGGCTGGGAGGATGAATCCATATAGAGTAGTCACAGGTTTTCTATGAGAAGGTGAAATGGGATTTTTAAGCTAAATGCCCCACGGTGGGCGCCTAATTGTTTTGGTAAAAATTTACCAAATGTCATTCTGAGTTAATTAACCTAATAATCTGAATGTAATTTGTCCAGTGCTGAAGATTACAATGAAATTAACTAAACATAAAAGAGGACGCAAGACATTTTTAACGAGGAAAACCCCAGAAGGGGAAAATCCTCAGTTGGACTCTTCCTCCAACTGGTAAATAATCCACTATGATAATGGCAGTGTTTACAAAGAGCCTAATCAGAATACAATAGATAATTTTTGGGTTACAATATGTGGAAGTATCTTGAGAAGAAGTAGAACATGATTAGTAATCTTGGACTTGGAAGCAATGTGTCATGCATGAACTCTTCTTCCCCTATTTATAGCTCATGGGACTCTCTCTTGATGACCGTTGGAGTAGAAGGAACGTCCCCCACTCTTCTGGCACCTTCCTAGAATCTCGGCCTCAATGGCATGTTAGGTGGAACAGACTTGACACAGTCTCATTCTTATCCTTCTGTTTGGTTTCTTGTTTAATTCCCATATTGACTAACGCTATTCTTTGACTCATGGTTGTATATTGTTACCTAAAGATTATGAAACCCTAATCTTCACTTATCAATCAATGGGTAATATCCCTAGCTTGTTTTCTGCAAAGATCATCTATTATCGTCGTCTTGTAGAGGTCATCTAGACGCGTCGTCCTAAACAAACGTTAGAAATTCCAGTGCCAACAATTGTCCCCTTGTTTTGCAATTTTGAAAATTGGGAAACCCCCAGTAACCGTTCCTCGAGCATCATGCAGTAATGATGTTCTTGCAATTGCATTAATCTCAAACTGCTTTTTGCATGTTGTCCTTAGCTTTTAAGGATTATAAATATAATCAACCTCTTCTCTCCACCAATACCAATTCTCTCTTCATTTTCTTTCTCTCGCTTCTCTCAAAAGTTCCTCTAAACGTCTCATCAATTGGCAAGAAGGGTTTCAGTTTTGTAGTGAAATTTTTCAGGTACCTTCAATTACTTCTAGTTTTCTTCACTAGTTTTTCCCATGGGTAAGAAATCTGAGGCTACCAAATTGAAAACGACAAAGATAATTCCAAGAAACATAATCTTGATGATGTCAAATTCATGAATAGTGGTATGCTAGAAAATGCTAGTTTGCCTAATGAGCTTGCTTTTAGTTATGTGACTTCTTTGCATGTCTCTGGGACTCTTCCTACTACCAGTAAGGTCATAATTCCGATTGAGCCGGTACGGGCTGACTGGGCGTCACCAGGGTGGTTTGGGATTTTTTCTTATCCGTTTGAGCAGGGTTTGAAATTTCCCTTTCCTGAAATCGTGAAGCGGTTCTTTAATACTTCACCCTTTCTCTTACTCAGTTAGTTCATGTAATTTATAAAAAGCACAAAATGGAGTTAGATGTGAGGGATGTGTTTTCGGTCTACCAGCTTAGGGGTAGTGGGCATAACCAGTTCCAAGTTAGGATCAAAGACGTGTTCGAACACTTAATATTAGGTTGAGCGATGTAAATGATTGATCGTGGAAGGATGCTTACTTGCTCATCACAAAGAGTCGTTGGGCGAGGTTGCAAGCTATCTTCCGGATAAGTGGTTGAAAGGAGGTAATTTGTTTTCCTGATGATTTCTTTTCGCTTTCGTTCAGATTCCTTAAGATTTCTTCTTATGAGAGCTAAGAACTTCAGCAAGGGGCAGGCCGATCAGGATCACATTGCATCTTTCTTGAACATTCCTAGGGAGGAGAGGATGATCATTTCTGCCAATCCAAACGTCTACAAGCCTTTTGGACCAAGACGCGCTTGGGAGAGGGGAAACTCTGAGAGTACAGTTACGTCGACTAGTGAGTGGGTTGTTCTTACCTCGCATATCATAACCTTGAAATTCTTTGTGCCCTTCTATTTGACTTTCTTTTCTTTGTAACGGTTCTAAAGGTACTGGGCCTTCTTTGAGGAGCATGAGTATAGGTTCTAAAGGCTTGGAAGCTCCAGGTTGAGATGTCTTAACCGATTTCTCGCTCTTTTTTTTCCGGCGTCCTTCTTTCGTTGGAAGGATGAATCCATATTGAGCTATCACAGGTTTTCTTTGAGAAGGTAAAATGGGTTTTTAGGCTAAATGCCCCAGGGTGGGCGCCAAATTGTTTGGGTAAAAATTTACCAAACGTCATTCTGAGGTCAACGTGTGAGTTAATTAGCCTAAGATCTGAATGTAATTTGAGCAGTGCTGAAGATAACAATGAAATAAACTAAACATAAAAGAGGATGTAAGACTTTTTTAACGAAAAAAATCCTAGAAGGGGGAAATCCTCGGTTGGAATCTTCCTCCAACTGGCAAATAATCCACTATGATAATGGTAGTGTTTGCAAAGAGCGTGATCAGAGAACAGTAGGTAATTTTGGGGTTACAATATGTGGATGTATCTTGAGAAGAAGTAGAGAATGATTAGTAGTCTTGGACTTGGAAGCAATGTGTCATGCATAAACTCTTCTTCCCCTATTTATAGCTCATGGGACTCTCTCTTGATGACCGTTGGAGCAGAAGGAACGTCCCCCACTCTTCTCGCGCCACTTCCTAGAATCTCGGCCTCAATGGCATGTTAGGTGGAACAGACTTGACTCAATCTCCTTCTTATCCTTCTGTTTGGTTTCTTGTTTAATTCCCCTATTGACTAACGCTATTCTTTATCTCATAGTTGTATATTGTACCTAAAGATTAGGAAACCCTAATCTTCACTCATCAATCAATGACTGACGGACTTTTGGAGAATATCCCTAGCTGTCATTCTGCAAACAACATCTGTTATCGTCATCTTGTAGAGGTGGTCTAGATGCGTAGTCCTGAACAAACGTCAGAAATTCCAGTACCAACAATTGTCCCCAAGTTTTGCAATTTTGAAAATTGGGAAACTCCTAGTAACTGTTCCTCAAGCATCATGCAGTAATGATGTTCTTGCAATTGCATTAATCTCAAACTGCTTTTTGCCCGTTATCCTTAGCTTTTAAGGATTATAAATAACCTCAACCTCTTCTCTCCACCAATGAAAATTCTCTCTTCATTTTATTTCTCTCGCTCCTCTCAAAAGTTCCGCCAAACGTCTCATCAATCGGCAAGAAGGGTTTCAGTTTCGTAGCGAAATCTTCCAGGTACCTTAAATTTCTTCTAGTTTTCTTCACTAGTTTTTCCCATGGGTAAGAAATCTGAGGCTACCAAATTGAAAAACGACAAAGATAATTCCATGAAACATAATCTTGATGATGTCGAATTCATTAATAGTGTTATGCTAGAAAATGCTAGTTTGCCTAATGAGCTTGCTTTAAGTTATGTGACTTCTTTACATGTCTCTAGGGCTCTTCCTACTACCAGTAAGGTCATAATTTTGACTGAACCGGTACGGGCTGACTGGGTGTCACCAGGGTGATTTGGGATTTTTACTTATCCATTTGAGTAGGGTTTGAAATTTCCCTTTCCTGAAATCGTGAAGCAGTTCTTTGAGACCTTCACCCTTTCTCCTGCTCAGTCAGTTCATGTATTTTATAAGAAGCACAATTTGGAGTTAGATGTGAGGGATGTGTTTTCGGTCTACCAGCTTATGGGTAGTGGGCATAACTAGTTCCTAGTTAGGATCAAAGAGGGGTTCAAACACTTAATATTAGGTCTGAGCAATGTAAATGATCGATCATGGAAGGATGCTTACTTGTTTATCAACAGAGTCGTTGGGCGAGGTTGCAAGCTATCTTCCTGATAAGTGGTTGAAAGGAGGTAATTTATTTTCCTGATGATTTCTTTTCGCTTTCGTTCAGATTCCTTAAGATTTCTCATACATGGACTATCCTGTAGATCCTCCTGTCAAGACCTTCAGCAAGGGGCAGGTCGATCAGGATCACATTGCAGCTTTCTTGAACATTCCTAGAGAGAAGAGGACGTTCTCCATCATTTCTGGCGATCCTGACGTCTACAAGCCTCTCGGACCAAGACGTGCTTTGGAGAGGGGAAACTCTGAGAGTACAGCTTTGTCGACTAGTGAGTGTGTTGTTCTTACCTTGCATATTATAACCTTGTAATTCTTTGCGCCCTTCTATTTGACTTTCTTTGCTCTGTACAGGTTCTAAAGGTACTGGCCTTCTTTGAGGAGCATGAGTATAGGTTGTAAAGGCTTGGAAGCTCCAGGTTGAGAAGTCTGTACCAATTTCTTGCTCTTCTTTCCGGCGTCCTTCTTTGGTTGGGAGGATGAATCCATATTGAGCTGTCACAGGTTTTCTTTGAGAAGGTGAAATGGGTTTTTAGGCTAAATACCCCACGGTGGGCGCCAAATTGTTTGGGTAAAAATTTACCAAACGTCGTTCTAAGGTGAAAGTGTGAGTTAATTAGCCTAATAATCTGAATGTAATTTGAGTTGTGCTAAAGATGACAATGAAATTAACTAAATATAAAAGAGGACGCAAGACGTTTTTAACGAGGAAAACCCTAGAAGAGCAAAATCCTCGGTTGAATTCTTCCTCCAAATGGTAAATACTCCCTCTGTTTCAAAAAAAGACTACCATTTTTCTTTTTGGGCCGTCCCAGAAAAAGAGTCCCATTTCTTATAGAAAGTTCTTTGTGGACACCTCTTAAAGTAAGTGTTGAGAGCTAATATCAACCACATATTTTGGATTTCTTAATTTTTTGGCCAAAATTAAATGGGAGGGTTTTAAAAGAACAAAGGGAGTAACCCACTATGATAATTACAAAGAGCGCGACCAGAGAACAATAGGTAATTTTGGGGTTACAATATGTTGAAGTATCTTGAGAAGAAGTAGAGAATGATTAGTAATCTTGGACTTGGAAGCAATGTGTCATTCATGAACTCTTCTTCCCCTATTTATAGCTCATGGGACTCTCTCTTGATGACCGTTGGAGCAGAAGGAATGTCCCACACTCTTCTCACGCCACTTCCTAGAATCTCGGCCTCAATGGCATGTTAGGTTGAACAGACTTGACTCAGTCTCCTTCTTATCCTTCTGTTTGGTCTCTTGTTTAATTCCCATATTGACTAACACTATTCTTTGACTCATGGTTGTATATTGTTACCTAAAGATAAGGAAATCCTAATCTTCACTTATCAATCAATAACTGACGAAAATCTAGGAAATATCCCTAGTTGTCATTCTGTAAAGAGCATCCATTATCGTCGTTTTGTAGAGGTCGTCCAGACGCGTCGTCCTGAACAAACGTCAAAAATTTGAGTACGAACAGACTACTGTGTATCCATAGCTTTAGACTCAATCTTATGTCCTTCCTTTTCATGTGGCGGTTAAGGTTATGCACATAGATTAAAGAGGTTGACTTGTACAATTCCCCATTTTAATCATCAGAAAGACAAATGTTGTGGAAGTCGCATAAATCATGAATGAAACACATCTTTACCAACTATGCTAACCATCAAAAAAATATTGTGGAAGTCGCATAAATCATAAATTCTAATATGGTTAGGTAAATGAGGAGAACTTGTCAAATCTATAATCTATCTATAATCTAATTAAAAGGCAAAGAATGAAACACAAGCTGCCACATCATCTATCCATATACAATCTCAATTAATTAAAAAAAAGAAGTGTGGTCATTAAGATGTAAACCTACAACCTCTAAAAAATTATATCAAATAAACAACATCTTTACCAACTATGCTAACCATAACTTATGTTTAATATTTTTACATATTTTGATTGACTCTTGATCTTCATGAGCTGACTATCAATTTTAGAAACAACTACCTCTTTAAAAGGTGATAAGAAGTGAGAAGTTACCGGTTGTTGAATTGCAAATATTGTGCTCCATGTCAATACTATGTTTCTTGTATATTTTCTATTGATTTATTTAGCTTGATAATGTAGTGAAGCTAGCCAATGGGCAGGTCTTGAGATGTCCCACCCCACACCAGCCTAGGTTAAGACATGGCTTTCATGGACCAGATAGCCAGGACTGGAGATAGACTGAGACAGTTGGAATCCAGCCGAAAGACAAATCTTCCCTTGTCGTGGTTCAGGAGGATTGTTCTGGATGGCCCTAGCCATGCGGGGCATGGATCAGCCTTGGCACAGCCCTACCGGTGGCAACCTCTATAGGTAGTTGGACAAAGAACAGCCAAAGAGACAAGGAATATCTGAAAGAGAACTAGTTACAGAATTAATCAAGTTATGCTAATTTACAAGCAACAGCTCTCCCATTAAAGCCCCACTACCTTACGTATAACGAAGTTGAATGTTCCAAGACCCGGCTATTAGGGGGAGCAGCCTGAGCGATCGCTCAGGGCCCCCCTTTCTATCGGGCCTCTTATTTTTCGCTCAGGCTGCTCCCCTTTCTATCGGGCATCTTATTTTTCCAGTGTAAATAACAGTTTTTTAGATCAATAATTCATGTAAAAACTAAATATGAAAGTAAATTAAGAAAATTAATTTTTTGTTTGTTGTCTCACAAAAGGGGCTCAATTTTTTATTTTCGCACAGGGGCTCCAAATAGTTTGAGACGGCCCTGGTACGACCTAACCAAGAGCAATCAGCTGGACAAGATTTTCCTGACATATCTCCACCCAAAGGCACAAGAATGTGCATCTCTGTAGCGAGCAGTGCTACACCTCCAACCATTGGAGCCAAATTTGGCTCCAACATATGAGGTGGCAGGTGATGACTAGGATATGGGCACTTGCCTTATTATACTCAATTTTTTAAGTTACTAAATTACCCTTTTTCAAATTAAGTTCTCATTCTTTGTCTACTTCATCCCCATCCTCCATCCTTCATTGGAGCCACTAGCTAACGGCGACGGGGGACGAAACCCACACTACCGAGCGACCTCATAGTGGCGGGGGAAGAAACACACCACCGGGCACCTTCATGGTGGGAGTGTCGTCGCTTACAAGTGGGTCACACGGGTGGGGGCTAGCAGCAATATTGTGGAGGGGGAGAGGGTGGTGCTGGTCCCGTAAGGGGATTGGTTGCCGGCAAGGGGACGCTAGTGGTGGTGGTGGGCTGGTGGCCAGGTGGGGAAGGTGGGTCAGAGAGAAAGGTGACAGGAGCCGACGTAGGCGAGTTTGTACAGAGAACCGACGCCGGTGGTGCTGGACTGAGGGAGCTGATTGAGAGCCGATGCCAGTGAGGATGGTGGTGGCGGCAGCGGGCTTGGTAGATGGATGAAGAATGAAGTGGAGGAAAGATTTAGAGATCCAACTGTC
>ONZA01016127.1:4674-26905 GCA_900322205.1 Kewa caespitosa | reverse complement strand
GCCAAAAACACAAAAAAGCCTTAAAACACAATAATCGTAACACAAAATTTCGTGTATCCGGCGAGCATCCCGACCAAAGGGAGACTCCCGAGGGTCCTCTACTCCTAAGGCACTCATTTGGAAAGGAGTTGTATTTTTTTCATATTTTTTTTCTTTTTTTTCATTTTATTTCAATTTATGTCCCACAATTGGAGAAAATGATAATTCCATATTATTTTCTTCAATTTTAGACATGAAATTTAATTTTTATTTTCTTTAATGTAAATACGTTTTTCGTCATATTCAAGTAATGAATTTGGGATAATAACAATTTAATTGTATTGTTCTTGAATGAAATGCCTTTATTTTCTTTTATGTACATATGTATTTTTATTTATTTTTCTATTTAATATTTATTTTCATTATTTTCATTTTCGACATTTAAAAACATTGTACATTCTGCCTTATTTTTTTATGTTTTAATCCTTTTAATTTATTTATTGCATTTTATTCTTTTTGGCATTTCTTCTTCTTCTTCTTCTTGTTTTTTTTTCCTCTTTTTTGCATTATCTTTTATTTTTCTGATTTTATTTCTTTATTTTTATTAAGTCACATAATTGTGGAAAGTAGTAATTCAGTATTATTTTTTAGGGTTAAAAGTCTTATATTTGTATAATATTATTTACTCTATTATATATTTATTTAGTTGCCCATTCGGTAACTTTTATTCACATGGACATATTTATTTAATTGTTTGATTATTGATTATGAACAAATGAAAAGTGCATGCTGAAAAGTGATAACTTAAATAAAATGAATGTCAAATGACTTAGACTACATTTAGGTTAACTTACATTTGGAACCAAATAGAATTACAAAAAGTTCTAATTTGCAAGTAGTGGTCGTTCATGAGAACGGACAAATCGGATGCAGTATACATCCAGTGAGTCCCATTGGCCCCGAACTCAAAATGTGGTTAAAAGACAACAAGGAGTCAAAAGGCGGTTTCCTTAATTTCCTAAAATAAGGTGGCGACTCCAAACACCCCAATTGTGTCATTTCGCAAATTATAAAAAATGACAACTTGACCCCCATAACACGCACCCATTTCCTTGGGGGTACGTGCGCCTTATTCAACACCCGCCTCCTTTCCTCGAGCGAGAGCGCCGTGTCCCCTACAGTGGAGACTTAGCTGGGGACTTAACTTAAAGAGGGTGAAACTCGAAAACGAGTTAGAAAAAAATAAAAGAAAGGGAATCGATTTGGTTCAACAATGCATCACTTTCATGTAGTATCATGCGTACGCGCAATAGGTAACCCATAATCAATCCATAGGGGACGAGTTCAGTTACATGGAGGGTCCATTTGATTCTCAATGCATATCGTAAACACTCTCCACTCACGATCTTTTCTTTCATCCATTCGATGGAAGCGAAAACGGTAACTTACGGCACTTGTGCATTCCATAACGTTGTAAGCACCCCGTATGTCGTGGGAGGCTTTATTTTCCCTAACTTGTTTTCAAACCTTAGAGAAATAGAGTCATTGTGTAGGTTTAAACATAGAGAGCATGTTGCATTTGCAAGCTTGACATTTGCATTACATTTTTGTATTGCATTTGGACCGAACAGTAAACCGGGGGGCTTTACGGTTCGTTCATTTTTTCCCTTAAAAGTTTAGGTAGTCTCCGTTTATTTTTGGGACCTTTCTTCCTTTCACCCTTATAACTTAGTTCTCAAATTAACACTAGGGAAATATTTATTCGTTGGACCATCGGCAAGGATAATCGACTTCGTAGTACATCATCTCAACCACCTCCGTTCTCGACTCCATCCCGTTCGTCTTCTCCCGAGCTCAAGTCACCACATCCCCCGTTTGTACAACAACTTACCTTTGAAATGGCCAACCCAACACCTACCTTCCAAGACCTCGCCACTCTCATCCAAAACTTCACTGAAAGGTGACCCAGCAAGAAACTAAGAACATCGAGGAGGTTGACCCAATCAAGGGTGAACTGAAAAAGTTCGAGACTATCCTGAAGCACAATAAGCTTTTCAACCAATACCATGACATTGAATGGATGACCCCTAACGTCATGGGCGCTTTACCTGATTAGACGGTCTTTCGGACCTACCCAAATTTAAGAGCACCGACAACCCCAGGACCTATCTTAGTGCTTTTTCCACTACCCTCACTTAAAAGGGTATCGATAAGGAACTATTTTCCCATATATTCCCTATGTCCTTAGATGGATTTGCCTCTAGTTGGTACTATGGACTCGTTGCCTCTAGTTGGTACTATGGACTCGACACTGAGCGAGTCAAAACATGGGTGGATATATGCCGAGATCTCCTAGCTCAGTATTCATACAATACCGCGTTTCCCATCGAGTAATAACTTTTTATTGAGTAATAACAATAAAGTGTCTTGAGAATTATTAGCAATTTTGTAATTAATTAATTGTTCTTTTTAATATTTATCTGATTTCCACTTTTTTGGGAATTTTTGTTTCTCAAACCTAAAATGCTCATTGACTCTTTTTGGCCATTTTTGTGGTACTAAGAGAGACCATTTTATCTCAGATAATTTGTATTGGTAATAATTTTTTTTACCAGTTTTTCCATTGATTCGGTCCAGAATTCGTACGTTTCTAAGTCCTTAGTTCGTAATGACTTATTCCTTGTGTTTGCAAAGAATCTTTTATTTCTTTTTTAAGAAATAAACACGTTCCATGATATTGAAGGACGGATCTTAACTTAGATCTTAAATTCGCTAAGTTCATGATTGGGGCTTGTGATAATTTGTAAAAAACATAGGCTTGTGACAAAAAAGGATTATGCGGGAATTAGAAGCCACTAAGCACCTCACAGGTGAGGCTTTCATAACCTTTGGTACTAGGTGGCGACAGAGGGCTGTCCATATGGTAAATAGGCCCTCGGAAAGAGACCAAGCGCGTACGGTTATACGCAATTTGAAGCCCGAATTTAAGAAACACTTAATTTTCCAACCTATAAGCAATTTCCTCCAACTTAAGGAGGTAGGATTGGCAATTGAGGACGAGCTTCCCAATTCATAAGCGAAATGAACTAAGGGCAACAACAATAACTACACCACTAAGCGAAACAATACTGCGAAGGTGAACGAGGTTAATGCCCTCAACGAGGGCGCGCCTCAACGCATACAGTGATGAGCCTTTGCCCTATTAGGCATGACTCTCACCCAAGCTCTCGAGCGTCTCATAGAAAAGAATTAGTTGCAGCCAATTGGGCCCACTCCCGATGTCTCAGAGGACAAAAGGTCCAAGAGCTACGATATATCAAAATAGTGTAAGTATCACTGTGGCAAAGGCCACGAGACCGATAAGTGTTGGACCTTAAGACAGGCAGTCCAAGACCTTATTGATAATGGCACTTTACCATTAACTAAGGCAGCTGTGCCCCGAATAACAATAAGAATCCCCTGGCATCTCACAAGGAGTCCATTTTTGCTATAATCGACGATGAGTTAGGCTTCGATCCCACTTTACTTATCGAACCCCTGTCACTGTATGACAACTTATTCATTAACGGTATATGGGATAACGATGAAGAGGATACATCCCTAAGGTGCAAGGAAATTTACGAAGATGCCTGTCTTTCCGAACATGAGGTTTGGGAATACGAAGTCAAAAACCTTACTAGGTCGGGTAGGTACTATGGGATGAAAGACGGTCCATCCCAGACCAAAGATAGTCCGGCTAACAAAGGTAAAGATGTAGTGGCACAAGAACCACTCGATAACCCCTTGTTAAAATAATGAAAAAGAATGTGACCGTCTGGCAACTCTTGGCATTGTCTCTGGAGCAAGCACTCCTTGCTAAACTTAACAAAATAAACGTCTCGCCCGAAACGTCTCCTGTCATGCTTGTTACTTTTTGAACAGAGGAAAGATCGCCCACCACGATCACATTTTCGGACGAGGACCTACCTAAAGAAGGTCGAAACTATAATAAGGCATTATACCTTAGAGTGACGTGTAACGAACAACACGTACCCATGGCACTCGTGGTTAACGGGTCATCGGTTAATGTTTGCCCACTTAGAACAGAAAAACGACTAGGCATTCAATATGACATCGCACAGACAACATAGGGCTTACGGGCCTAAGTTAATTCTAGCAAAAGTGTGCTCGGCACCATCAGCATCAATGTCACTACTGGTGTCATTGAAAAATGGGTCACCTTTTCTGTAATCGATATACCCTCCACTTTCAACCTCCTCTTAGGACGACTTTGGCTCCATATCATCTATGTTGTCCCATCCACCCTTCACCAAAAAGTAAAGATGGTTGTAGGAGGGAAAGTCCTTGTGATTGAGGCCGACCAAATGAAGGTCACCTTATCCAAGACTCCCATCCTAAAGATAGACCATGGTGAAGAAGATGAGGGCTTTTGGGGCTTTAACCCTGAAATAAACGCCATTGAGGACGAACAAGTTTCATTCGATTTTGATCCTCATTCTAATCTTCATGTTAATGCAATCATGCAAAAAAAGGACTATATTCCCGGGATTGGTTTAGGAAAGCACGCCCAGGGCCCGATTTCATTTTGGTGTGCATAATCCACGAACCTCACGTTCGGCCTAGGCTACGCTCCCTCGATACAAGAAATAAAAGAATCGATGTCGAGGGAGGCGAGAAGAAGGAGGGCCAAACGAGAAGGCATTCCCTTCAATAGCCCCAAGCTTATTTATGAACGGACAACTTGTTCGGGCAGGCGATAACTTCCCTTACTACAGATTTCCCGAGCCACATTACCTAAAAGAAGAAGACACCTTTATCCCGGGATTTAAAATAATTTGAGGATTGTAACCTTCTAGAAAATGAAATCCCAAAGCTTTAGGACCAACTGCCACTTAATTAGGCTCAACCCTTATCTCACAATGCATTCGGTCTCCTTTTCGGGCAAGAGAGATGTAGTTCTGGCCATCCAAAACCAAGGATTGGACCCCTCCAAACTGATCGCACCCTCCATTGGGACAATCGAGGGATGGTACCGCACCTGTAAATGGACGATTTCCGACGGGCGCAAGTTCAGCATCACCATAGGAAAAGGAACTATGTTTGAGTCGAGTAACTCTGATTCTAATAGTTCTAGCAATTCTAATTTTGGTACTAGTGTAGGACATTCTCCTCCCGAGATAATTAGGAAGCTGGGCGCCCATTCCCAAAGTGTATGATCCTTCCATTGATGTACTCTTTGACAATTTTAATAAAGTGAAGGATGATTCCGCGTACTCCATGATTTGTTTTGTCACCAATGAATTTGCTGATGATAAGTCACTCATGCGGGCCATGGTCGAACATGAACAAAAAACCTCGGCAATTGAACAAACCGAGACGATTAACTTGGGGACTAGCTATAAACTTCAAGATGTTGAATATGGTCTATCTTTAAGTCCAAATGAAAGATCCAAACTAATGGAGGCAGTCTTTCCCTTCGAGGTCGAGATACCTTTTCTTAGGGTAGTTCTAGAGAGTGACATTCCCGAGGCCGACTGGGTAAGAGAAAGATGCGAACATTCAGTCCTATTAGATGAAAGACGCCTAAATGACTTACACAATGTTCAAATGTATCAAAGAAGGTGGTTCGCGCCTTCAATAAAAAGGTATGACCAGGATCGTTAAAAGAAGGTGACTTGGTTTTAAAGAAAAACCGAGGGCCCATACGAGACCCATGCGGTAAATTTAGCCCAACATGGCCGGGATCTTATTTCATCAAGAAAATCCTTTCTGGAGGAGCGGTCTTGCTCATGGATTTAGATGGACTAGAGTTTTCCCAACAAACCATTTTAGACCAATTAAAGAATTTTTACGCATGATTCCCAAGTTTAATAATCGTTTAACACCCATATGTTATCCAAAATAATATTAGGCAAAAAGAAAGAAAAAATCCTTAAACATCTTGAACTACGTTCGGCCTGATTTCCATTCGGATACGTAGGTAACCCGCAACGGCGCTGCCGAAACCCTAAAAAGTCGACATCATTTACATCGCTTTACTTGAACTACGTTCGGCCTGATTCCCATTTGGATACGTAGGTAACCTGCAAGGGCCCATCACATTCAAATAATAATAATAATAATTGTAATGTTAAACGCTTCATTTTTGAACAATAATAACACCTTGGCAGAATGCGCTATGCTTTACACTATGCCCATAGTGCATAATTCCAATTGTTCACTATACTCAACATTATGCCCATATTGTAAATTCAAAGTCCCTACTATGCTTTGGGATATTAGAAACTAGTTCGGCTTTGATCTTTTGGCCTCAAATTATCAAATATAATTTGAACCAACAAAAAAGTGCACATAATTTGGGAAAAGACATTCTCTTTTCAATAATTATAAATAGGTTATTTAAAACAATTACATGGCATAAATGATATAATTTTTTAAGGTTTTTCTTTGGTTAGTTTCAGCCTGGGCTCCTTTCAAAGCCCGTGGGCTAGTTCCCTACCTCCTTGTCTCTCTTATGGCTTCGGATTGGGCCCCTCCTCTTTGACCCAATTTTTCACATAGGGGTGCACCTCTCGGCAGGTCAGAATGACATGGACGAAGCCTTGGCCCCCCTATTGTCCGAGGGGATTCGGCTATTGACCCTCGTCCCCCCTTTGGGGGCAAGACGAAGAGTTCCCCCGACGGTTGGCCGAGAAGACCTTTTTTTCCCCTTTGACGAGAGGCCTGCTGGAGAGAAGGACGAAGGGTTGCACCGACGAGGGGCACCTTCGGTGCTGATAGAAAACCATCCTTAATGGAGCGGTACTTTTGGAAGATTCTACAACATATGGAAGAGGGCACGTGTTCCTCACATGTCCATGTGTGGCTGGTGGGCCCTTGGCCAATTTCCTTGCTAAGCTCAGGGAAGGAATGTCCACGTGGCGCCTCCCTAGTGGACAGGTCCTTACCCTAAACATTCTTTGGGAAATGCCTATAAATAGGAGGCAAGCACTTCTTTCATGGTAAGAAGAAATCAGTTGTCAAACTGGTTCTGATTGAGATTACATACTTTCTCTCTCCAGAGTATTCAAGTCTCTCCCATTTCTCAAGGAAGATTTGAGTACCCTAAAGAGCATTCAATTTACCCATTTGGACAAATCCATTATTCTTGGAATCTCCTTACTGACTTGATCGCGGAGGACCATTTCCCGGACCACGCTGGGGGCAGTTGACGTGCGTTCTTGGCGTAGGTACCCCTCTTCCGACAAAGCGAGTCACCCTTCTCCTCATCTCAAGCAGCCGAGGTTTTCAACCCTATGAGTGTTCGAGGGTCCACTCCTTGTACCCAAAATAAATCTCCCGAAACATTTGGCGCCGTCTGTGGGGAGTGGCCAGCCAAGGGTGCATGAGATTGAGGAACGAAAAACACATACAAACACATGAATCAAGGAAGAAGAGTTCGATGTCGAACCACGAAGAAGACCAGTCGGCCTCGTCCGCAGAGAGACGAGGCGTAACCCAGCCCCCTATCACGAGGGAAGAGCTAGTGGCCCTTTAGGCCAACATCCTAGGGGACGTGCATAAGATGTGAACGACCCTCCAGGAGAACATCCTCCAGCATGTCAGAGCGACGAAGTACCTGGACGGAGGTGCCACAAAGAAGATGAACAAGCGCTCGCAGAGCAAACACGACTCAGATTCGTGCACCACCAAGGTGCTAAAGACCCCCCTTCAGCCTAAGCGGTTCCAACTCCTCCTTATCGAAGTCCAGGAGCAAGTCGAAAGCCTCCGGACAAAGCGAAAGCGCGAGGAGGCATGGAAGGCGGAGATGAAGCATAGCAGACCTCCGACCTTCCGTCAAAGCGATGAAGAAAGAGGAGGAGAGTGGCCGAGGGGGACGTAGAGAGCCTTAAGAAACATCCGACGTAGACAGGCCAAAAGGCTACGGGGGTAGACTGGTCACGTCCTGACCTGCCTAGGGCCGACGGACTGCGATAACATCACGAAGAGCTTCATGGGGTTAGAGATAAGCCCCGACCTTACCATGAAGGACCCTTTCAGCGAAGAGATCATGGCTTATCCCTTGAACCTGAACTCTCGGATAGGAAAGATGAAGAAGTATAGTGGAACAACCTCCCCCCAAGAGCATCTAATGTCCTACGAGGTAGCAACGATGACGCAAGAGCAGAATGACGCCACTTACTGCCGACACTTTGTTGGAACCTTGGAAGGTAAGGCACTTAAGTGGCGACATAGTGTCCCTCGTCACAGCATTCATAGCTTCGACGAGCTCCGTCGCATCTTCACCGAAAACTTCATGACTTGCGAGAAGACCAAGAAATGCTCGAAGGACATCTTCAACATCTGTCAAGGAAAGAAGGAACCGATGAAGGATTACGACAAACTCTTCAACGACGAGTGCCAAGAGATCACCAAAAATTTCATAGCATGCACAGCCTACGTCAAAGGCATCGTTAGAGGAAGCGAAATCTTGAAGGATTTTGAACACATGAAATTGAAGAAGGAGAAACTCACCCTACCCTTCGTCTAAGCCTATTCGTCCAAGCTATTCACATCTTTGGAAAGGTCCAGACGAGACGTATTGAACGGGGGGCATCGACGAGAGAAGCAGTAAGATGACAAGCTGAGACCATCAAGCAATGAAAGAAGAAAGGCTGAAACGCTAACAGTTGAGAAGCCCGAGTTCAAGATGAAAGCACCGGGAAGAGGGGGAGGTAGAAGCGGGTTCAAAGGGTGAGGGAAGCCTGAAAGAAAATTGCCGGAGAGCCCCGCGGTGAATCAAATCTTAAATTGCAATTAAGTTGACTTGGCAAAAATTGACCCGAAATTGCTACCCGACCCAACCCCGATGAAGGAAGGCACAGAGAAGAGTTACTTATTTCGCCAATACCACAAAGAGCACGGGGACAATACGAGGTACTGCCGACAATTAGGTGCACACCTTGAGAAATTGGCCAAGGAGGGAAAACTCAATTCCTTCCTGAAAGATAAGGGTACGACCACCGTCCCGCCAGGCCAGGGGGCAACAGCCGGGCTTGTGGCATCAGGATCCTCTTTGGACTCATACAAAGTGGCTTTCATCTCGGGTGGCCTGGCAACAGGTGGTCTTACAAACAAAGCAAGACGAGCTCACTTCAGATCCCTTGATCAAATCATATTGATTGGAGAAGTTCCCAAGTTCGGAAAACTGATCACTTTTGATGAATCGGACATGAGGCCCCTCCAGTTCCCTCACGACGACCTTCTCATTGTCGAGGTGAAAGTTACAACACATTGGTAAAAAGAGTTCTAATAGATACGGGAAGCTCAGTTGACGTGATCACATCCAGTTGGCTCATGGACCTTGGCTACACCTTGGACAAAGTGATACCCTGCACTCACCCGGTGGTAGGCTTCGGTGGGAACAAAGTCCTACCGATGGGAAGTATCCAACTCCCGGTAAGGATAGGACCAAAGAACGAAACCAGGTGTGTTGTCTCGGAGTTCCTCGTCATCAACGTCCCACTCCCATACAACGTCCTTCTTGGGAGACAGATGCTGAACAAAATCAATGGAACGTCCAACATGATGCTACTCACGTTGAAGTTCCACATGGATGACGGGGAAGTAGGGAAGATCCTCGGTGACCAAAAAGCAGCTCGGACATGCTACGTCTAGTGCTTCAACAACAAGAACATCGTTCTAGAGAAAATGCTGCCACCCGCCGAGACCAACACCCTGGTCCCCGCCGAGAATAGCTCGACGAAGCGGAAGAAATAAATTCCTGCAGAAAGAGTCATTGTGAAGATAGAGGATGTTACCCCCACGAAGGAGGAGAAGGGGAAGGAAGTACAGTTCCTATTGGTAGACATCGTCCCACCAGAGGTCGCCGACGCAAGGATCAAAGAAAGAGAGAGAGCCACCCCTTCGAGTGGCAAGGTGGAGGTCACCCTTGACCCCTCACGTCCAGAACGATTCACATATCCTGGTGACGAGCATGACGAGACCACCAAGGAGGAACTGACGAAGCTCCTCCGCGAGTACCAAGACATCTTCGCCTTCGGAGCATACGAAATGCCCGGCATCGACAGATCTCTCATGGAACACAAACTTGGAATAAACCCCAAGCTTAAGCCCGTTAAGAACAAGGAGAGACATCTGGGCGGAGAGAGAAGCCGAGCCGCATCGGCCAAAGTAAAGAAGCTCCTTGAGGCCGGCTTCTTAAGAGAATGCTAATACCCTAAGTGGCTCGCCAACGTAGTGATGGTGAAGAAGGCGATCGCGAGTTGGAGAATGTGTGTCGACTATACTGATTTAAATAAGGCCTGCCCAAAGGACCACTTCTTGCTCCCGAGGATAGACAAGCTTGTTGACTCCACCACGGGATATGAACTCTGGAGTTTCATGGACGCCTTCTCCGGATACCATCGGGTCTTCATGAAGAAGAAGGCCCAGAGCTCAACAGCCTTCATCACCGATGACAGAGTCTTTTGCTATACCATGATGCCCTTCGGCCTGAAGAACGCCGGTGCAACCTTCCAAAGGCTCGTCCAAAAGGTCTTCGGAGGGCAAATTGGTAGAAACCTCGAAGCCTATGTGGATGACCTCATCACCAAGAGCGTGAAGTCTTCTGACCACGTGGGAGACCTGAGAGAAACATTCGAAACTCTAAGAACAAACAAAATGAAGCTCAACCCGAAGAAGTGTGTTTTCGGGGTGAGGGGAGGAAAATTCTTGGGTTTCATGGTAAGCGAAAGAGGCATTGACGCAAACATAGAGAAGGTGAAGGTCGTGATCGACATGTAGCCACCACGATGTGTCAAAGACGTTCAAAAGTCTACTGGGTGCATCGCGGCCCTCAACAGGTTCATCTGCAAGTCCGCCGACAAGTGCACACACTTCTTCTCGGCACTTAGGAAGGGGATGAAGTTTAAATGGAGTGATGAAGCGCAAGAACCCATTGAGTAGCTGAAGCTGTACATGGGCTCCTTGCCTAAAATAGCTTCACCAAAGCCGGGGTAGAGACTTTTCCTCAACCTCGCCGTCTCCGAAAACGTCGTTACCTCAGTCCTCTCTGAAAACGACGAAGTTCAAATGAAATGGCTTTAGTTTCTTTTGTGTACATATGTATTTTTATTTATTTTTCTATTTATTACTTATTTTTATTATTTTGATTTTTGACATTATAGGAATAATGTACATCCTGCTTTATATATTTTTTTTTTTTCAGCCTTTTCATTTTTTATTTCATTTTATTCTTTTATGCATTTTTTCTTGTTTTTTTTCGCATTTTCTTTTATTTTTCTGATTTTATTTCTCAGTTTTATTAAGTCACATAATTCTGGAAAGTAATAATTCAATATTACTTTTAAGGGTTAAAAGACTTATATTTTTATATTATTATTTATTTTGTTAATATATTTATTTAGTTGCCCATTGGGTAACATTTATTCCCATAGACATACTTATTTAATTGTTTGATTATCGATTATGGACAAATGAAAATTGCATGCTAAAACGTGATACCCTAAATAAAATTAATGTCACATGACTTAGTCAACCTTTAGGTTAACTTACTTTTGGAACCAAATCGAATAACAAAAAATTCTATTTCACAAGTAGTTGTCGTTCGTAAGAACAAGCAAATTGGATGCATTCCACATCCAATTTGTACCATTGCCCCCGAACTCGAACTTTGGTTACAAGACTATAAGGAGTCAAAAGACGATTTTCTTATTATTGTGAAATAAGGTGGCAACTCCAAACACCCCAATTGTGCCATTTCGCACATTACACAAAATGACAAATTTACCCCCATAATACGCACCTATTTCCATGGGGGTACGCGCGCCTTATTCAACTGCCGCCTCCTTTTCTTGAGCGGGAGGGCCGTGGCCCTACATCAGCTGATAACATCCTCCAAATGAAGGCTTTTCCATGTACCACCATAACCATATAAAAAGTAGACCCCGCCATTTTTTCTTGCCGCAACATCAATGATTTGGTGATATATATCTTTTTGTTCCTCGGTAAGGGAAGCCATAAGACCAACGTGTTGTTCGTTCATTTCTTCGATGTCAAACTTTAATTCTTCTTGGATGAGCATGTTCAGTCCTTCATGTATTCCTTAGGAACTTCCATTGGAAGAAAGTTTTCTAAGCTTGTACCACTACTTCTAAGCAACTTCTCAATTTCAGCCGAAGTCATGTTCTTGATTACCTTATCACTTAAGCACAAATCGGTAACAAAAAACTGATGATTAACAAAGTCAATGCTTATTTATAATTTTTTGGGCAATTAAATAAAAACAAAAGAATTACTAACCTTTATTTTTCAAACAATCCTTTGCTTATGCAATATGTCATCTCCTTG
The DNA here is from genome assembly GCA_900322205.1 of Kewa caespitosa. Lineage (NCBI taxonomy): Eukaryota > Viridiplantae > Streptophyta > Magnoliopsida > Caryophyllales > Kewaceae > Kewa > Kewa caespitosa. The sequence continues at coordinate 14,575 of ONZA01016127.1, read as the reverse complement.
TAAATTCCATGCCTCATCCAAAGCCAAATTATGTTTTGTTAACTGTTTGAAGAAACCGAAAACATTTAGACTTCCAGTAATATGATGTACCCCATAAGGTAGCTTCTTTTATGCAATCAATGTACCCCTTGTCATTGTCAAGAACGCCAAGAGCGTGGCACACATCTTTAAATGTTGGAAGTGTGACACCATTGACGACATGCAACTCTTCATACGACGTTGGACCTTTGAATATATTGAGTAATATCCTCAAGTAATAACGTTCTCCTGCTCTGAGATAAACATAATGAACTCTTCCAATTGAAAATTAATTCTTTCTCCGAACCCACTTTCTTGTCTTTCTCTTCCACACAAATTTGGATGGAAACTCTGGGTATGCTAGTTTTCTTGCATCGGAAATACTCTTATTGCACTCCATCCAATTCAAAAACATTGATTCTTCTACTCTAGGCTTGTTAAGAATATCATCAAATTCCATATTTTCATGCCATATCATTGTTTGTTCATTTGGAAGGTAGAAGTTGAGCCTTTGAACGGGAACACTTCTGTAGTGGATATCAAAACAAAAACTTTCCACGCCGCCTCACATGATGAAATGTAACGATACTTATAGAATTCTTTGACTTCATCAATCTGCTAACTATTTTCATCAACATCCGAAGCAATAACTTTTGCATTGGCTCGATCAGATCCTTTGTTAGCATACTTGAACTAGTACATGATGGATCTACAAAATAGAATAAATTATTTGTTTTAATGTTTTAAAATACATTATTTATAAGAGTGTAGTTACAAAAAATATATATTACTGATACAACAAACATTAAAAATATTAAATATGGAATTTACCTAGATTGGTTGCACCACTCAACATTGATATGACTCTAGAAATTCAATAGAAGAACTAGATTGTATGGACCAACATATCTATTATCCAGTTTGATTTCAATTTTCTCTACAAATCTTCCATCATCCCTTCTTCGATACACTGGATAACTTTCTTCATCCATCTTAGTCCTTTCTACAAAGCTCTTTGGAAAAAGTTTTGTGCATTTACCATCTACCATACATGGTTGTTTGGCTCGTTTCGCCTTGGGCCTCATTTCGGACCATGGCATCTCACCTCTGGCCAGGCCCTCTTATCGGCCCGCCATCCTCGACGCCCTCTGCCAGTCCACTTTTCTCATTGTCATCACTTAAGCCCCGTCCTCATTTACTTCACCTTGGACTTCTGTCCCTCGTTCCCATCTAAGGACGAGACAAGGGCACTCCATGGACAGGAGCCCCACATTACCCTCTCTCTCCATAGGACGAAGGGCCTTGATGAGGGGGTCCCGAAAGGTCCGAGTAGGAGGTGGAAGAGGGGGAGGAAGAAGGGTTAGCCAATAGGGGTTCTCCACCTTGGTCGAATATAATGAAGGTATATTTTTAGGTGGAAGGAGAGCATGATTGGGGAAATCCCAGAAGGTTCCAGAAGCACCACGTGTGCCGTGCACGTGGCCAAGGACAGCTGGCGGCATTAAACCCATGCTTTCATCAGGCCCAAGAAGGGAATGTCCACGTGGCGCATCCCCAGTGGAAAAGTCGCAACCCTAACATCACATGGGAATTGTCTATAAATAGGGGGCATGTACATATTTCAAGGGTAAGAGAATTTTTGATTTGACAAATGATTGATTATCTCATTTTCTCTCTCTAGAGCATTCAAGTCTTTCCTCTTTTCTAGGAAATATTTGGCTGCACTAAGAGCATTCAATTTTCCCCTAGGGCCCACATCCCTTTAGGGGCAAGCTCATTCTTGACACCTTGATTGACTTGACCATCGGAGGACCGTTCCTCGGACCACGCCAGGGGCAGTTCACATGCGTTCTTTGCGCAGGTGCCTCTCGCCTAGTGAGCTATGTCAGCATCCACCTTATCTCATACAAGTAAAGCTTTTCAACTCTCTTAGTCTTGGAGGGTCCACTCTCGTTACCCAAAAGTACCTGAAACATTTGGCGCTGTTTGTGGGAGTGGCCAACTGAAATTGCATGAGATTGAGAAACGAAAAACACAATCAAACACCTGAACCACAAAAGACAAACTCAATGACGAACCATGAAGAAGAAACCCACTCGGCCTTGTTCGCTGGGAAACGAGGCGCCACCCAGCCCCCTGTCATGAGGGAGGAGCTGGCGGCCTTGTAGGCCAACATCCTGGGGGATATGCACAAGATGTGAACTTCCCTCCAAGAGAACATACTGAATCACGTCGGGATGACGAAGCGCCGGGATGACGGTACTTCGAAGAAAGATCACACAGCGGGAGCTCGGCACTCATGAGTGGGCAGGAAAAAAAGTCCAGAACCACCCAGGTGATGAAGTCCTCCCGCTTCAACCTAAGCGGTTACGGGTCCTCTTCTTCAAGGAGGATGAGTAGGTAGAAGGCCTCTGGACAAAGTTCAAGCGTGAACATCCTGGAGAAGTCAAGGAGAAGCAGTGAGGACTTGCGACCCAGCATAGACCCAATGAAGAGGAGAAGGAAGGTAGCCGAGGGTAAGGTAGAGAGCCCTAAGAAGAAAAATGCCCGAGAAATCATACGGCGCAGACTGGCCGAGAGGTTTGCGGGGGCAATGGGCCCGTCATAAGACGTCTAAGGCCGTGAGATTATGATGATATCACGAAGAGTTTCAGGGGATTGGAGATAAGCCCCGGCCTTACCATGAAGGTCTCCTTCAGTGAAGAAATCATGGCCTACCCCCTGAACCTGAACTCTCATATCGAAAAGATGAAAAAGTATAACGGGACAACCTCGCCCTGAGAACACCTGATGGCCTACAAGGCCGCAATGACGACGAATGAAAGAAATGATGCCACCTACTGCCGATAGTTCATCGGAATGTTGGAAGGAAGAGCCCTCAAATGGTTGGACAACCTCCCTTGTCACAACATTAACAGCTTTGATGAACTCTCTCGCGTCTTGATGGAGAACTTCATGACCTGCAAAAGGACCAAGATGTGCTCGGAGGACCTCTTCAACATCTTACTAGGAAAATAGGAACCAAAGAAAGACTATGATAAATGCTTCAATGACGAGTTCCTAGAGATGACAAAGCTCGACCAGACGATAGCCTGCATGGCCTATGTCAAAGGCATCATCAAGGGAAGTGAGATCTTGAAAGATTTTGAGCATATGAAGTTGAAGAAAGAAAAACTAGCCTTACCCTTCGTTTGGGCCTACTCTTCAAAATTCTTCACTGCCTAGGAGAGGTCTGGACGAGACGTGGTAAACGGGGGGCATCGACGTGAGAAACACCACGAAGAGAAATTGGCGAAGCTATCAAAGAACAAAAGAAGAAAAGTCAAAACCCTAAGCGTCGAGAAGCCCCAGTTCAAGAAGAAAGGGTCGGGAGAGGGGGAGGACAAAGTGGATTCAAAGGTCGGAGAAACACCAAAAGGAAAATGCTGCAATGTCACGCACTGTATCAAATCCTGAATTGCAATCGAGAAGCCATTTTGGCAAAAATGGACCCCAAGTTACTACCTGACCCGACCCCGATGAAGGAAGGTACTGGGAAAAGCTACTTCTTATGTCATTATCACAAAGACCACGGTCACAACACAAAATACTATCGAGAACTAGGCATACACATCGAGAAACAGGCACAAGAGGGGAAAATCAACTCTTTTGAAGGATAAGGGCACAACCACCGTCCCGCCAAGCCAGGGGGCTGCCGAGCCTCAACCTTCAAGGTCCTCCTCGGACTCCTATGAGGTGGATGTCATCTCAGGTGGTGCTGCAGGAGGTGGTCTGACAAACAAAGCTTGAAGAGCTCACCTGAAGTCCCTCGACCAAATCATGTTGGTCAAGGAAGTCCCCAAGTTCGGGAAGCCCATCGTCTTTGAGGAAGAAGACATGAGACCCCTCCAGTTTCCCCATGACGATCCTCTCGTCATCGAGATAAAGATAGCCAACACGTTGGGAAAGAGGGTCCTAGTGGACACAAGAAGGTTAGTTGATGTAATCATGAGCAACTGCCTCACGGATCTCGAATACACCACGGACAAGATAATAGCGATAAGCCACCCGGTGGTGGACTTCATCGGAAATTAGGTGTTATTGATGAGGAGCATGTAGCTACTAGTGAGGATAGGACCAAAGAGCGAAGCACGGTGGGCCGTTTCGGAATTTCCCATCATCAATGTTCCATTGTCTTACAACGTCCTCCTCGGATGTCCAACGTAGAACAAGATCAATGGAATGCCAAATATGATGCTGCTCACGTTAAAGTTCCATAAGGACGATGGGGTAGTGGGAAAGGTCCTTGGTGACCAGAAGATGGCAAGGGCTTTCTACGTCCAGTGCCTTAGCAGCAAGAGCGTCGTAACCGAGAGGACGTTACCCCCCGTCGAGACCAAGGTCATACATTTGGCTCAAACCAAGTTGAAGAGAAGAAGGAAGGAAACATCTTAAGAAAGGATAATAGTGAAGATTGCAGAAACCCCTTTGACGAAAGAAGAAAGAGGAAAAGGAGTGCAATGCCTAATGCTGGATATCGTCCCCCCAGAGGTCGCGAACGCAAGGATTGAAAAGAGGGAGCGAGCTACCCCCTCCGACGAGATGGTGGAGGTCATCTTGGACCCATCTCGTCCAGAGCGAGTCACGTACCTCAGTGATAACCTGGATGAGACCACCAACGATGTGCTGATTAAACTCCTGCGAGAATACCATGACGTTTTCTCCTTCGGCCTTGACGAGATGCCCGACATTAATAGATCTCTCATGGAGCCTAAGCTCAAGAAAAACCCCAAACTCAAGCCAGTAAAGCGAAAGAAGAGTCACTTGGGGGAAGAGAGAAGCTGAGCTGCATAGGCAGAAGTAAAGAAGCTACTGAAGGCTAGGTTCATAAGGGAGTGTCGGTACCCGAGGTGGCTCGCCAACGTGGTGATGGTGAAGAAGGCGACAGGGAGTTGGAGAATGTGCGTCGATTACACGTACTTGAATAAAGCTTGTCTGAAAGACCATGTTCCTCTTCCAAGGATAGACAAGCTGGTCGATTCCACTACCGGCCATTAACTTCTAAGTTTCATGGATGCCTTCTCAGGTCATCACCAAGTCTTCATGAGGAAGAAGGACTAGAGCTCCACGGCCTTCATCACGGACGAAGGGGCATTTTGTTACAAGAAGATGCCTTTCGGCCTGAAGAACATCAAGACCATTTTCCAGAGGCTCATCCAAAAGGTCTTCGGAGGGCAAATTTGGAGGAACCTCGAACCCTATGTGGACGACTTTATCACCAAGAGCGTGAAGTCATCCAATCATGTGGAAGACTTGAGGGAAACATTCGAAACCCTGAGGAAAAACAAGATGAAACTCAATCCTAAGAAATGTGTCTTTGGGGTGAGAGGAGGCAAATTCCTAGGCTTCATGGTGAGTGAAAGAGGCATCAACGCCAACCCAGAGAAGGTATAAGCTATGATTGATATGGAGCCCCCACATTGTATTAAAGACGTACAAAAATTGACTTGGTGCATCGCGACACTCAAGCGATTCGTCTCTAAATCGGCGGATAAATGTGCACACTTCTTCTCAGTACTAAGGAAGGGGACGAGATTTGAATGGAGTGACGAAGTGCAAGAGGCCTTCGAGAAGTTAAAGCAATACTTGGGGTTCCTACCCAAGATAACATCGCTAAAACCAGAAGAAAGGCTTTTCCTTTACCTCACCGTCTTAGACAAGGCCGTTGCCTCAGTCCTCGTTAGGCAAGAGGAGAAGAAACAAGAACTCATCTACATCACCAGCCATGCCCTATGTGGAGCTGAGTTCAGGTACTCCGTACCGGATAAGTTTTCCCTAGGAATTCTCATTAGCTATTGGTCATCCCATAATTGTCTTGACGAATCAACCCCTGAAGAAGATCCTGGGAAGGCTAGGTTCAATGGGAAGAGCATAGGTATGGGCGCACGAGCTCACCGACTCCGACATCTCATACAAACCCTGGAGGGCGATAAAGAATCAGGCCCTTGCAGATTTCATCACCAAACCGACCCCCTTGGAGAAGACGCCGGGTTAATTTAACGAGACCTAGCTGATGAGCGTAGACGACTCGTCATGCAAGAGTGGGAGTGGCACAGGTATTATCATCACCTCGGCCGAGGGGTATGTTTTCGATTATGCAATGAGGTTAGAATTCCAATCACTAAACAACGAAGCCAAGTACGAAGCTCTCATCGCTGGAATGGAAATGGCAAAAGCCACTGAGGGCGAAGAAGCTTAAAGTAAGAATTGACTCCCTGCTCGTCGTATCGCAAATCTCAGGAGAGTATGAGACGAAGGGAGAAGGGATGAAAGCATACCTCGGCAAGGTCACGGAAATGACCAAGAATTTTGATGAAGTGGTCATGGAGAACATCCCGCCGTCAGAGAATCACCATGCCAACGCTCTGGCTCATCTGGCCAGCTTGTCGGCCGAGGGGGTGTCTCGAAACATATTATGGGAAAAGAAGGACAGGAGAAGCATCAAACCTCAACCCGAAGTGTTCTTACTTGATTGAAGTGATGAGTGGATGGAACCCTTGATGTCTTGGCTGGGAGAAGGGAAGCTCCTAGAGGATGAGAAACAAGCAAAGAGGATTCAAACAAGGGCCAAGTGGTTTTAATGTCGAGATGGCGTCTTGTACAATAATGGGTTAAGCCACCCCTTGCTGAAGTGTGTCTCGAAAACACAAGGGAAGGAGATAATCAAGAGGCCCACGCGTGAATCTGCGGGGCCCATCAAGGAGGACAGACCGTAGCACACAAAATTCTGAGATTAGGCTATCACTGGCAAACTTTGAAGGCCGATGCGGTCGAAATGATTAAAATTTGTGAAAAATGTCAGATGTTCGCACCGGTTCTGAAAGTCCCATCCGCAGAGTTATCGCCCATACTATCTCCTATGCCCTTCCATCTTTGGGCATGGAAATAGTGGGCCCTTTCTCGAAAGCCCCAGGACAGCGGAAGTACGCCATTGTCGCGGTCGACTATTTCACCAAGTGGATCGAAGCAAGGGTGGTGAAATACATGACCGTGGCTGACGTGAAGAAGTTCATTCTGGAGAACATTCTCACGTGTTTTGGCATCCCTCGGAGCATGATCTTTGACAATGGTAGGCATTTTGATACACCAAAGCTCACCGATTGGTTGGCCGAGTATGGAGTAAGGACAAACTTCACAGCGGTAGCAAGGCACCAAACGAACAGTCAAGTAGAGTCAAGCAAAAAGATCTTGGTGAACGGGATCAAGAAGAAGCTCAACAAAGCCAAAGAGTTATGGGCCGAGAAGCTGACAAAAGTATTGTGGGCGTCGAGGACAACTGAAAAGGCAATCACGTGAGAGACACCTTTCAATCTTGTCTACAGATCCGAGGCAGTACTCCCGTTAATTCACAAATAGAAGCCCGAGGGTTCAGTACTTCGACCCAGAGACAAATGATGAAAGGCTGAAGAACAACCTCGACCTCCTTCCCAAGATACGGGGAGACTCACTGGTACTTGCTGAGATCTACAAACAAATGATGACAAGAGCCTTTAGTCGAAGGGTGAGACCGAGAAAACTAAATGTAGGAGACCTCGTCTTAAGGGCCGTGGAGTCCGTATAGAATGAAGAAGGGAAGATGACACCAAACTGGGAGGGATCCTACAGGGTAACAAAAGTGCTGAGTTTGAAAACTTACCGACTGGAGACCCCGGAGGGAAGGAAGATAGGCAGGCCATGGAACATCAACAACCTCCATAAATTCTTCGTTTAGGGCGAGGTCTCGTCATGGAGCCTCATCGGGGTAGGCACCCCCAAACAGCCTCTTATAAACTTTTGATTCCTAGACTTTTTTAAGATCCTAGATGAAAGGGTTGGAACCCCTAAATAGCCTACTATCCTTTCTGTAAGGCCATTGGATGAAAGGGGTCGGCACCCCCAAACAGCCATGAATGAAACTTTTGGTCTCATGAGCCTTCTGTCTATCTGTTGTCTATTTCTTTCGCCTAATCAACATTAAAAAGACAAAACCCCACCATGGGGGAAAATGAACTAAGTCTACAACACAGTTAGACGAGACCCCACCATAGGGGCAAATGAATAAAGTCTACAAAACGGTTAAACGAGACCCCACCCTAGGGGCAAATGAACTAAGTCTACGACACGGTTAGATGAGACCCCACCTTGGGGGCAAATGAACCTAAGTCTATAACATGATTAGAAGAGACCCCACCCCGGGGGAAAATGAACTAAGTCTAAAACACGGTTAGACGAGACCCCACCATGGGGGCAAATGAGCTAGGTCTACAACACAGTTAGACGAGACCCCACTCTGGAAGAAAATGAGTTTAATTCTATACCAGCATTAGACGAGACCTATCACTCACAGACGAGATCCCAACATGGGAGCAAATAAGTGAAGAAAAACAAAACTGAAATAGATGAAACCCTATCCTGGGGGCAATAACCAAAAATGTCACTGTCATTTATTGAAATTCATTACAAAGATTTCTACAAGAAAAGGGAAGAAACACAAAGAAAAATCTTCTCTAGTGCCAAAGAGAAAAAATAATACGCCAAGTTCTTCCTTTAAGTGGAGAACCCCCAAATTCCAGTAAAAGGAACACCCAGACGAAGCTGCAGGAAGAGGGCCATGTCACCGACGAGAGGGCAACATAGGACGCAGTAGAGGACGTGGACGTGATGCAATACGCCATGTTCTTCCCACCTTTTGGGAAGAAGGCACAACTGCACTCTCAACCACCGCCACCCAACACCTCTCACCAACAGCCGGTACCACCAGCCCGACCGATCGCAGGGACGAGATACAGTAACCAGGCGAAGCTGCCTCTCTCAGGTCCTTGGAAGAAATGGAAGTAAGGCCAAGAGGACGCTTCACCAAAGCTCGCGTCCTCCGAAGGGCCTTGTGGCACTGTTCGTGAATTGGAAGAAGATGAGAATCTACACGACCCTCGTCCGATTGGCTTTCCTCCATTAGTTAAGGATGTCACTCATCGAAACCAAATTAGATAAGCAAACCAACCCCACAGGGGTAACAATCATCAAAAAGCATTAAACATGGGTCAGGTACGAAGAAGAACCCCCCCAGGGTTATCATAGTCATAGACAAAAGCCAACTCGTCCTGAAGAAGAGGGGGAGAATGGACGAAGACAAGAGAAGACTCAAAAGGAGAAAACATGAAATTCCTTCTTCAAAGGGGAAGTTGAGAAAATAAAATGAAAGGTACAAGGAGAAAACGATCGGGGAGACTCCTTTTATTGGCAAAGCACAAAACGATCAATGGCCAAGAACTTTCCAGAAAATCCGGGGATGAAAGACAAGTGGCGTAACGTACCCCAAGAAGATAAGAAGGGCAAAAAATCTAAAAAGGAAACCATTTCCCAAGAAGATAGCATATCTGAAATATGAGCAACCTCGATTTGCAAGTGTTTTCAAAGAGAACCACTGAAATTTTGCAAAGTATTGAAGGACGAAAACACTACCCATCGTGACAAAATGGCACTCTGCTAGCTTCGGCTAATTGGGGGTAGGGGACGAAGGGATACCTCTCTTCAAACCCCTCTTGGCATTCCCTTCCGAGCTTTGCCTAAGTGGGGCATCAGGTCAAAGGGACTACCACACCAGTAGCCCTCAGCATGCATTAATTAAGCTAATCTAGCATAATCAAAGTAAACAAGACGAAGTAGAGCCGTTGAAGAAGAACGAACAGCAAGCCTTTGTTAAAAAATCTTCGTCCATAGTTCATTACAAAATGACGAGGGGAATCTAACCCCCCGAAAAAAAAAAAAAACCCCTCATCAGGGCGAGAAGGTTTGGGGGAGGAGACAGCGTTTGAAGTCCTTTAGTCAAGGTGCAAGAGACTTGGGAATACTAATTGAGATAGGA
>ONZA01016123.1:18510-30247 GCA_900322205.1 Kewa caespitosa | reverse complement strand
TAAGGTTTTTCAGAGGAAACTCTGCCGAAATTTCTGAAAATTCGTTTTAAATTATTTGTGAGAATTCGGGTCGTTACAGTTACGGATTATCTTGTTAGCTACCTCAACAGCTCCATTGGTCTGAAGCTTGTATGGCGAAGACTAATGGTGTCTTATCTTTTACTTGCGGAGCATTTCCTTCAGATGCCCTTCAAACTGTTAGCCATTGTCAGAGATGATCTCAAAAGTCATACCGTAGGGAAAGCTGATGTTCATGACAAATTTGGCCACTTGCTTTGCCCCTAGGGTTGCAAAGGACGTAGCCTCAATCCATTTCGAGAAGTAGTCGACAGCGACTAGGATGTACTAATGTCCGTTCAAGGCCTCGGGATGAATTTGGCCGATGATATCGATCCCCCATGTGGAGAATGGCCATGGCAAAGTCATGTTATGCAGAGGCCTAGGCGGCATGTGGTTCAAATTAGCAAAAATTTGGCACTTGTGGTAGGAGCAAACCATTTGATAACATTCGCATTCCATTGTAGTCCAGTAATATCCGGTGCGAATGATATTTATGGCTAGCATTCTACCATTTATATTAGAACCACAAACTCCGCTGTGGATTTCCGTCATGATCTTTTGCGCTTGCCAGTGTACATGGTGTACTACAAGGCAAGGTATCTTATGGCAAACTGATCCTTTCAGAGCTTCCCGGGGGATATTCTTATTTTTCAAGGTAATTCTGTATATCACCGAACCAGGGTTCATCCTTTGTTTCTGTAGTAAAGGAATTGAGAGTTTGTCCCTTGACAGTGGGGTTTGCGCCTCTCATCTAGAGTGATCGACTGAGCCCTTGCTCCATTTTCCCAGACCAGTGAGGTGGCAAGGTTGGCTAAAGCATCTGTAAAGCCATTATGTTCACGTGGTAGATGTCGACAAGTTATGTCTTTAAACAGCGGGATCAGTTGCTGTAAACAGTTGGCATTGGCTTGAAGGTGCTCTTCTTGAACCTTTTGTGCCCCTATGGTCAGTGATATGATGAAATTAGAGTCTCCAAATATAGTTAGGCATCATGCCTCTGCTGCTAGGGCGGCCTTAACTCCATAGATACAGACTCTGTACTCACAGCGGGATCAGTTACTGCAAACAGTTTGCATTGGCTTAAAGGTGCTCTTCTCGAACCTTCCATGCCCCTACGACCAGCGATATGATATGAAGCAACTAATGTACTGGATCCGTCCCACAAAACCTGGGACTTCTTTCTCAGTGCGGGGAGGATGAAGCTCCCTAATTGCCTTTGTTTTGTCAAGGTCAACTTCAATTCCTTTTGGGTTGACTACAAATCCAAGGAGCATGCTGGAGGTGGCCCCAAAGACATACTTTTGTGGGTTCATTCGGAGTCTGAACTTCCAAATTCCATCAAGGAAAATGCTGAGCGCATCGATGTGCCCCTCTCAGGTCTCGCTCTTGATGATCATGTCATCGACATATACTTCAACAATCTCATGGATCATGTCATGAAGGATGGTAGTAGCAGCTCGCTGGTATGTTGTCCCGGCGTTCTTGAGCCCAAATGGCATCACTCTGTAGCAGTATGTTCCCCAGGGGGTGATAAATGTTGTTTTGAGCATATCTTGCAAGGCCACTAGGATCTGATTATATCCAGAGAAGCCATCGATAAATGAGAACATGGCGTGGTTACGCGTGTTGTCAACTAGCATGTCGATATGGGGCAAAGAGAAATAGTCCTTGGGAGAGGCTGCCTTCAGATCACGAAAGTCGATGCACATCTGGACTTTGCCATCTTTCTTGGGTTCATCGACAATATTGGCCAACCACTCTTGGTGTTTAACAGCTTCAAGGAATCTAGCGTTGATGTGTTTCTGAATCTCTTCTTTGACCTTCAAACTGATGTCGGGTTTCATGCAGCGAAGTTTCTACTTCTTCAGCTTACTGTCAAGTAACAGTGATATACGGTGTTGGGGAATGTCAGGGTCAACCCCCGGCATGTCTTCATATGACCAGGCGAAGACATCAACATATTCTCGAAGAAGCACTGTGAATGCCTTTGTTTCCTCTGGTGACAGTGTGGAGCCAGGTTTGACTTCTTTTTTGTTTTCTTCCGTGCCGATGATTATAATTATGGGCTCTTCAACTAGTGACATGTATTTCCTTGACTCATCATCATGCAATGCATCATGCTCTATGACAGACTCTTACATGCAAATATGCTCAAAACCTAAGGGTAGGTCTTCTGTGTCTGAGGTGTTAGATGAATATGCGGTGGAAGCAAGGTTGTTTGAGGAAGATGATGAAGATGAATGGTTAGACTTGTAGTCAGCAAGGCCCAATTCACTTGAGGGATTCACTTCTGACTCAAAAACGTTTCCTAACCCACGATAAGGGTTAGGATAGAGTAGGCTTTTTGTAGCTTCTTCGTGTTTTGGGGGATGGTTGCCAACATAGATCCAGATCTCATTGTCTCCTCCTATTTTCTTGAACTCCCAACTCCATTCTCAGATGTTCTGGTTGGGGAAATTAGGTGTGTAGGGTCAAAGTCATCATCATCGAGGTGACTCATTTGGAAGAGGCGGTTTAAAGCTCCGTATCTGATATGTTCAATTTAGTAGATTGTTCTGTTGTGGTGTTAGGGATATTGGTTGCAAATTCATCCTCACTAACCTAGAGACCATTGAAGAATATCTCCAAGCCGAAGAGGGTCATTTTCTATTTAGGATCATACCACGGTTCAGGGAAGCCGTAGTACAGGGTGTCTTGGCCGGGTTGAACAAACCAGCCATTCAAGGTGTGTTTGGGAGAGGTATGGGGGCAAGTCCTCTGTTTGGGAGAGAAACCGAGACCTACAAGGTTCTTGTTGTCAGGGGGTAGGATTGGCTCTTTGATTCATTTTTCGTTATTTCCCAACCCGGTCTCGAGTACATGTCCCATTCTGAGCAACATACGTGCCTCTTTTGCATAAGTTGTCTACCCCTTGAGGGTAGGTCGGTGAGATGTTGAATTCTTGTTTTGGTCAGGTCTGGCCATCTGGACAAGGAGAAGTGTTAGGACAAGATCAAACCTTGAAGGATGATGGACGAATATTAGTTAAGTCATGATACTTGTGATGGTGACACACTTGAGGAGAATGAGGGAACGGCCTCTAGAGAATTCAATGGACTAGAAGACCACTCCAGGAAGGTTAGGGGTTTCCCCCCGAGAGTCTGAGTAGGAATCTGATAAGGGAAAGTAAGGAAATTTCCTTCCTTAATTTGTACAAAAGACATGTTTTTATTTTTGTTTTTTAATTGGATCGAGCCCGAAGGCTGCCTACGTATCTCGACTATGTGCTGGTGAGTGAGTATTTAAACATAATCAAATTGATTTTCCAAAAGTGCATTTCGAGAATCAGGTCTACGTAGTTCAAATTACATGGATAACATTAGATTATTTTTTTTTGTTTATTATTGTGGTCGCACTCCTAAGGAGTTACCTACGTACCCCGGTGCACCTGCTTGCAGGTGAAGACAAAATGTTCAGGGATCACACCAAATGTAGTTCGGGCATACGTTACATTGAAGACGAAAGTGCATAAATTTAAACTACACTAAAGATAAGAGTCAGAAATCCTGGTGGAGGCCGCCTATGTGGATACAAAAGGGTGGACTTGGTGCGCCTTGGAGTGACTTAGATGACATCTTCATAGACGGACTCCTGGGGACGGAGCTGGAGATCTTCTATCATAGAAGAGGGGTTGGCTCTCGATGTGGCCAAAGTGATGGCGTTGATGTTCCCAATAAAATGTTCTAGGAGGGGGTTCTGTGTGATGTTGGGGGCATTAGATTTGCCTTTCTAAGGATTGACAACAAGTCATCCTTCATCAATGAGGTCTTGGACTTTGTGCCTCAAAGCCATGCAATCTTCAACCGTGTGACCGGCGTACTGATGGAAATTACAATGTTCATTCAAGTTTTGACCAGCTCTGATTGGAGGTGGAGGATTCCTTGTTTGGAGAGGTTTTAGCATCATAGCGTTAGAGAGGCAATTAAAGGCTCCGTGTATGTCATCTTGATTGGATCAAATTGCCACTTAGAAGTCAGGCTGAAGGGATTGATGGAGTGGACATCGTTGATCTCCGGGATCAAATTTTGAGATGAATAAGTGTTGTCAGAGGCATACGGTGGGTTATTTCTGTACCTAGAGCTAGATGACGCCCCACTGTCAGTTTTGGCATTCTCAGCACGGAAAGCTTCCTCAATCATGGAGCCTGTAGAGTTTAAAGCCCTAAAAGATGGAAAGTATTGGAACTTCATATTCTCCTTCACGTTATGAGAGTGGTTCTTGACAACCATTTGGATATGTTCCTCCTAGTGGGCTTGACCAATATTTGGGTGGCCTTAGTGTGCCATCTCGAAATGAATGCGGGAAAGGTCTCGCCGGCCTTCTTATAAATAGTTTCAAGGTCAAGCCTAGCCACATCAACTTCCTCGTTGTACTTGTACTGATCAGTTAATTCCCTCACAATGTCGGCCTAGGTGGCCTTCTTAGAGTTCTCCAATTTGAGGAACCATGTGGCTGCAGCACCATTGAGGTATTGTTGGAACAATTGAGCGATTAGCTCTTTGGATACTCCGCATGGGCTCATGGCCCAAACATACTAAAATGTCAGCGGGATGTCCACATGGACTCATGGCCCAAACAAACTCTGCAATGGGAAGACCTGCAAAACAGCGGAAACAATGAAAATGTCAGTGCGTGATGGAGTAAATAATGACATGTTAAAGTGAATGTCATCTTGTACGAATTCGGAATGAAATTCCATTTCTGAAACATTTAATTTATAAAGCGGGATTCCAGCTATGATGACTCTCAGGGAGCATTTGTGAAGGGATACTAGACGTGTGTTTGACTCGAGAGAGTGAATGACTTTGATTTGGAGGCGTATACTCGACTCGATAAGGATAGAGGAGATTTTTGTCGTAAGGACGAATGACTCGAAGGATGAGATTTTTGTGGAGACTGAGGTGGGAATGTACACGAGAGACCCAAGTAGTTGACCCTAGGGCGACCTATATGGAGACGGGATACATGAATGCAAATGTTGGAGACAAGACTCTCTTTTTTTACGGCATGGATGGATGCATGATCCTAGGGACAATCTCTAATGCATGAATGCAACTATGTACAAATGTGTTACATGAGTATGTATGATCATATGCATGACAATGCACCTAAATCTATATGGACAAATAGATAAACATAAGTGCGACTCTACATGCTAATGCGAGTATATGCAAATTTATCTACATGCACAATGTATGGATGTGATGGATAGTATGTACAATCACACAAAGGTTAGTTCAAGCATGCGTTAGTCAAGTGCACCTTAAAGGTCTCACTAAAATGCTTACATTAAGATTATTATGTTCAAGTGACCCAATCAACCAAATGCTTCATGGGGTGGATGCTCTGTGCAATGACAGGTCGCAAGTAGCGCATTGTATGCATAAATACATCCTTAAGTATGTTGAGGTGATTCTATTAATAGTCCATACCAATTAGGTGAACCATGCTTAGAAATTGAAATACAACGCGCGTGTGTGTGCGTGTGTGCGGATCTATTGTCAAATAAGGCACTCGAAAGAACAGGCAAGCAAGCAAGCACATATATACATGTGAAAATGTACGAGGGTTTGATCATGATCATCACTCAAGTTCACAGGATAAAAGTTTGTTTTTGAGTATGTTCGAGTCTAAACCTCTAGGGGATGGTTGTTTTTATAAAATAAAAACAACCCGCCACATTCCCTAGTGGAGTCGCTAGTCTGTGGGACCGGGGAAAAAATGTGTGTGTTTCCCCGCAAAAGGGAGTCGGAGTTCCCTCCCACAAAGAGTCCCGAGAGCCTGTCAAAAGTAAGGTTTGGAGTCGCCACCCTATTATAACCCAAACAGAGACGGAGGGTTTCTCGGAGAAAATCGAACTAGGTTCGGAAACGCAACTATGTTTTAAGGAAAAACATCACAAAACCATATTAACTCTATGGTGGATAAGTCAGAAGATCTGACTACCAAATGATCTGGGTTCAAGGTTTAAGTTACAGGGTACGGACGTCCGAGGTGGACCCGTTTCCATATCCGTCGAATGACGGGTACCTACTAATACGTCTTTGTCTCCAATTTTTGAGTGAATTGGATGATGGTCATGATTATACCTGGAATAATCAAAAGGAAAGCAATTAAGCAATTAGTATGCAAATGTACAAAATAGAAACAAAACATATGGATATACACATTAGAAGTTAGCACACGAATGTACAAAAATAGACTAATTGACCGACATGTCATCTTTCAGTGTATGGGGGGCTTGGATACAGTAGTACTGCACTACGTACCGCTCATCACGGGACTTGAATCCACTCATTCAAAGCCCTAACATAGTTTTGTACGGGGGACCCCTCCAGCAGGTCCACGGAGCCACTCGATGGGAGCGGGTAAGGATGGGTGAGCCAGTTCCTTCTCAAAAAGGTAATAGACAAGAGGCAAACACATATGATTCATTCCAAGAGTCGTATCGATCCGTGACGGGACAGGTTGGAGTATAACAAATGTCTCCAGGGACATAGCCGGAGTGGGAACCGGGGTATCCCAAGATATCAACTGTGATAGGTGGAGCGACCTGAAATTAGTTCAAGCACATAAGCATTTGATTCTCGAGTATTCCCGTTTCAAGAGAGAAATTGAACTCTCGAGGAGTGAAGGGGTTATATTTGGGTATGTGAAGTTGATGGGTATGGTAGGCTTAATGAGATAAAGAGTGGCTTCATAGGAGAAGTTAACGGGTCCCCCGTAATGGCCCCAAGCCAAATAAGAGGGGAAGATCAAGCATTCGTTTGCATTCAATCATTGGATACTCCACATGTCGGGAGTACATACTCCGTTGGGGATAATGGAGGATAGCGTTTTATGTGGAGGAGGGTGGAGTACCCATGATCGCGTACAAGCGAAAGTTCGATTCTAACCTCAAATTTGGCACGAGGTCATGCCATACATCAAAAGGACATGTCGGTCCTAAGCCTAAGCAACCATGCAAGTCTGAGACGATTGATAATAAACAACTGATATTCGATCCTTGATTAATCTGGACTAATGGCTATTCAGGTCAAGATAGACAAAAAGGGCGGCTAAGTCAACCGTCATCCCTGGGCCAAATATCGTGCCAAATTATATCAGTTCGAGCTCAAAGCCAAGTAATTCCACTAGGGGCATATCCACTTAAGAGTTATCTTGTTAAGAGGTAATCCATAGAAAGCCCATATCGGGGAAGGCGGTCTCGTCATGGCCCAAACTGATATGAGTGGGCCCAATATGTCAAGATTGAATCGTGGTTCAAATACAATTGAAAATTGTCAACTGGATTCATTTTATTACAATAGCCGAGTTGTATTAACAAGTGATATCAAACATGCAAGGAAATCAATAAACATAATTCCACTAGATGGTCTCGGGAGACTGTTTTTACATGGTCGGATGTAAAAAACAAAATACAATATTCTAAAAGTGAAAAAATGTTAGAAATTCCTAAAAATAAGAAAAGTGGCGTAAAATAGCCTAAGAAATAGGACAAGGGTCCTAATAATGAAAAATGTTCGTTTGAAGTTAGTCTTCACTCCTAGGAGTCACCAAAAGTCCACTCGGGGCGTGGATGAAGTCATGTCGGGGCAGAGAGACATCCGGGACACCATTTGAAGTTGGGTGACAATTTCGGTTAATAGTTTATTATTAACCTTAATTCTAGAAAGCTGGTCAAATGCATTTTAAAAGTTATGAAAAAAATGTGAGGGATTGTACACTTGTTAAAGGACTAGACTAGAGATTTTTGTGATTTTCGGATTTAAATTGAATTTACTGAAAATCTTCAAATTCGACAGTTTAACTGGACGGGACAGTTGGCTAGGCCCAACTTAGAAAAATCAACATAAATTAGTTAATAATCAAAATGAAGTGATTAGAAAGCCCAATGGTATCTTGATGAGTCTTCCACATGGACATTAAAAGAACTGGGTCAAGGAGACTCAAACCTGTTTCGATTTTGGACCATCTACAATTTGATCGTTAAACTGGACAGTGGGTTACTAAAATATTTTTGTGATTTTTTTGTTAATCAAAATTGAAAACAGTTTTTTGTACTGTGCTACTGAACCATAGAAGTAACCTAGAAAATAACACATATTAATTTTAGTTGCATAAATCATTTTTTTTTAATTAATGGCGAGATGCTAAGTCAAGTCCATGGACAATTCATTAGGTGAAATGGGGAAAATTACCTTTTTCTAAACTACTGGGAGTTGAAGAACTTGGTGGGTGTCTTTAGAAACCCCTAGGTGTATAATTCATTTGTTATTAAGGATGAAAATCTGAAATCCTAACCGTTTAAGAGAAAATTAGCCTAAACCGTAGGTTATGCACTAATCGTTACCAAATTTAATCCAATGTTAAAGGGGTGCTCAGAATAGTCTAGAGTTCCAAATCATTCGTTCTTTGTTTCAAAATGATCCTTGAGTCATCTTCCAGTAGGCTTTTGAGTCGCTTAGATCCGACTTTAAACGAGTGAGATATTGAGTTGTTAGTGACAAGGTGTCAAACTGTACGAAAATTCTAAAACTAAACTTGTCTCCCGAGAATCATTTATTGATTAACCAAGCACACAAGCACAGTTTTTGTTCATTTTTTGTTGTTTTTAGTTAAAACAAAGTGAAAAATATGGTATTTAAACTAATCACAAAATCACCAATTTAAGCACTCAACCCTCAAGTTTGCTCACAACGGTTTGGTGAGGGTCAAGGTGACGTCTATTTGCAAGTAGTCATTTTTCTTATGGTGATGGGTTGGAGAGGTTCCCCCTGCAAGTAGAAGGGGGCACCCAACCGCACCAAAATATCAAAAAGAAGAAAGATCAAATGGCCACAAAAAGGCAAACAAAGTTATTATGGGTAATTAAGGATAATGATGGAAAATTGAACTTGGATTAGAAATTTTTACCCTTGTGTGATTCACGTTTGGATGATCCACTCTTGGACTTGAAAAAGTGAGTTAATCACTCACTAAGTACCCTTAACCAAGGATCTCACTTAATGTTAGGGGGAAAAGATAAACAATTTGTGGAGAAGATTTATTTTAAAACACTTTTGTTTTTAAAATTAGGAGTTAAACTCTCTAATTATGGACTAATTAAAGAGGTTAATCCTCTTGAGTTCTTGAAAAATGCTAAGTGTTGGAGAGTAGTGGTGGTGGTGGTGGTGGTGGTGGAAGAGAGAAAAGAGGGCCCTTGACCCATCTTTTTGATGGGTATATATAGAGGGGGTGGATGGATGATTGTGTATGTATAAGGGAGTGTATGTGGACATACGGGTGTAAAGTGTAAACGTAAAGCATAGCATAAAAGGTGTACAAAAAGGTGTGTGGATGTATAAAAGGAAGTGTTCTCACATGGTGTAACAAATGGGTTAAGTGTGTAACATGTGTGGTGAGTGTAAGTGTGTCATGTAAAAATAATGTTCATCAAGTGTACCATTGTTAAATGAGTTAATTTAAGTGTACAAGTGTTAAAGGTGAATGTAGTAAATATATTTATGTACCAAGGTTCACAAATGTAAATTTTTTCAAAAAATAAGATTTTTTTTTTTTTATTTTGATTTCTCTTCGAAAACAATTTAAAATTTTAAAAAATTAATAAATAATTAAACAAATTAAACAATTTCGAAAAAATCATAAACTCAAAAAAAAAAATCTTGGTAAAGTGAACATTAAAAATATGTGTAGGATAAAGTACAATTTCTAGGTGTATATACAAAGTAGGTAACTAAAATGTATTAATATACGTATTCATGTACAAATGAGATGTATAATGTTCAATGTACAATAGTAATAAAAATCAGATTTTTTGATGTATAATTTTTACTTTTAATAGTCAAAGGGACAAGGACAATATGGAGTACATTCTCATCAAGGATCTATATTTATTAGTACTAACTTTAAGGGCTAAAATTGACTTAGGGAGACATTAGGTAAAGAAAGTAAAAAAGAAAAATGGGAGTAGGATGACCATAGGGTTGTTTTATTAGGGACAAAAAAGCTTTAGTAGCCCCCCAACAAGTACCATGTAGGTTAATGACTAATGTACTTGCAAATCAAAACAAATCAACAAGTTAACAAAAAAGAAAAATAAAAAACAAAATTCAACACTTGCTGTGCAAACTCACGGTAAACCGTGAGGCATCTTTTATTTTTCTTTTTCTTTTTTGTTTTCTTGTTTTTCTTTTTCATTGTTGTTTTCCTTTTTGTTTTCTCTTTTTCAATTTTCTTTTTTCCTTTTTCTTTTGTTTTCTCTTTTCTTTTTTTCTTTTGTTTTGTTTTGGATTTAATTTTGAGTTGTAATAGGTTGGGCCTAGTGGGTCAAAGTGTATTTATTTAAAGGACTAGCCCAAAAATAAAATGTGAACTAATGAATTAAACTTAGCTAAAAAAATTTGGCTTTTTAATTTTTTTGATTTTTTTTGAACTTTTGATATTTTGTTTTTTTTTTTGGATTTTGAACATTTTCTATTTTTTATAGATTTTTCGATATTAATAACTATTAAAAATAAAATGACCCATTTTATTAAAAATACAAAAAAAAAAAAAAAAGTGAACCATAATTTGGTGTTTACAATCACTTGTGAAATCAAAATAGACCATTGAATAATTACTATCAATCAGAATAGTATCAGAAAAGTCCAATCAATCACTAATCAATTTCGTATAATTGATGGATAAGTGCGTTTGTCGTGGTAACCTAGCTCCCCACAAGCTGCATAATGTCTTTTGTTCTTCTCTTTCACCGTCTCAGCAGTAGATTTCATCCTCTTCATTGCCCTTGTTGTGCGAGATCTTCGGGGGTTGTATTGTCACCTCACTTGGTTTAGTGAATCTTATCAGATACTTTATTTCTTGTTCCTTTGTCAATGGTTTTGACCCTCCATCGAGGATGCTCTTTGTGAACTCTTTCAGTGTGCGAATGAGAGAATTAATGTTCTCCTCTTTTGATTGCACGACATCCACACAACTGTATATCGAAGACCACAAGTCACCCGAGGCTCTCTTCCTATTGTCCAACATCTTGCATTCTTTAAGCAGGTTCCCATCGAAGTCATACATCGATTTTTGAGGCGCATGCTTCGTCCATTTGTCCAGGATGTATTCAGCTGGTATTTCTTTCAACCCCTTATTCTTGAACACCCATAGAATGTCTCTACAAAGCTTTTCCTTCATCACAAATAACTTACGAGAGCACGTTGCTTCGTTTGTTTCAGTATCGTAGATAACCTCAAATTTGACATCATCACTTGTGTCAAATACCGATACAATCTCCGTGTCTAGTTCTCTCACTAAATTGTCAACACCACATTTGAAGCAAGATGCCATGAGCTCTTCTTGTAAATCATAGAAGATCTCATGTGTATAAACATGTAAACAGTTTGTAATAGTTTTCAAATGTATCTGGTTTTGAATAAAATGTATCATCTATTAAATTAAATGTACCACGTTTTACAACACTTGAGAGAGTTAGTAGCACGAACCTTTGAAGCAGGACTTCCAGGGGCAGGTTAACCAGCAACTGAGGCAGTGAGTTGTTGTTAGTGTTATTTAGTTCCAGTTGGTTGTGTCTTTGGGAGTTGATTGCACTTACGACCCTCATCCAAAACTCTACTAAAGTCTCATGTGG
>ONZA01016121.1:6159-23247 GCA_900322205.1 Kewa caespitosa | reverse complement strand
ACTAGAGACGAAACTAGCGGGTGCCAAGTTAGGCGATATGGCCAATTTAGCCTGTAAAGGATTTAAAGAAAAATACGTTTCATTTTTGTCATTTATGGGCTTCTTCTTCATTTGTTAATTTTGTTTTTCAATACTCAATATGATAAAAAAAAAAAAAAAAAATCTAGCATATTTTACTATATTCAAATGTAAATAAAATAAGTTGAAAAAACTGTACGGAAACACCTTTTTCTCTTCTTTTTTTTTTTTTTTTTTCTTTTTGATAACAAGAGGCGAGTGCATTAATCAATTATCAAAAGAAATACACATGTCTTTCACAACAAGGTCTTGGATTGCTTCAGGACAACAACCAACCCAGATCCTAGTTGAGGTCCATGGGATGCAAGTGTGCCAAATCATGGGCCACTTGATTCCCTTTTCGCCTTACATGGTTCCAACAAATACACCTAAACAAGTAAGCTAACTCCAAAACTTCGCTAACAACATTTCCTAGGTACAAAAAAGAAATAGACACACCACAAAGCAAATTGATAACTTTTAAAGAATCGCTCTCTACCATATTCTAACGCAACTTGGAGGCCCAAAACTTTTGCTTTTGCCTCAGCAACCGATGTACTCCAATGCTCTCTTCTTTGCTTGCGTGCTGCCCTTGAGACCTCCCCATTATCATCGCGAATTACAGCTCCTAACCCGCTCTCCGTACCTTCTACTACTCCAGCATCACAATTGATCTTCATGAACCCGTCAGGTGGCTTCAACCACTTCCTGTACAGCGGAATAGTATCAGGTAGGCACATCATTTTCCCTTCCTTGAAGGCTTGTAATAGGGACACCATCATTCACCATCTCCCCCACATTACAACCTTTATTACCTCTGACTTCCTTGTTGCGCTCGTACCAAATAGCCCAAAGGAGACAAGCCACCAGCTCCAACTTATCACCCTCCCAAGTATCCATCATCTTGAAAAACATCTCATCTTCATTTGGTATCCGACTTTGATCCTCCCATTCGACACCCACTTCATCCCAAACAGTGGCAGCATGTGGGCAGGCCACTAACGCATGATACATAAATTCAACTTGATGCGGACAACTAGGGCAAGCGCTAGGCACATTCAGGATCCTTTATTGAATATTCCACCTTGTAGGCAAAACTCCTCTACACACACGCCACATGAACATATGGATTTTTGGGATCGAATCCATTCCCCATAATTTCTTCCACACCCTTCTATTCGAATCTAACAATAAAACCTTTTACCAGACGTATCATAGCATATCCCGATTTAACCGTGTACCCCTCGTTTTTAGAATTAAGCCACACCAACACATCTTGTGGGTTATTGTTATAGAGCGGTATTGCTAAAATATCATCTGCCTCAAATGGCAAGAATAGTTCGCGAACCAAATTTTCACACCAGCAACTGAACTCATCAATGATGAGGCTTACTTTCGCATCCTAGTAGCCGGGTTTGCAAGCTGAGATGACTTTAAAGGTGCTGGGTCTTCGGGTCCATCGGTCACCCGAAATCTTCACCTTCTCCCCGTTTCCTATGATCCATTGGCACCCTGGTTCGAGCACCCATCTGGATTTTACTATACTTTGCCACACATAGCTAGGACGATGTCCTATCGACGCTTCAAGGATCGAGCACGTGGGAAAGTATCGGGCTTTCATCACTTGGGTTACCAAAGTCTCCGGATAAAAATGGAGTCGCCATATTTGTTTTGCGAACAATGCTTCGTTAAAAGCTTCAAGATAGCAAACCCGAGCACTCCCACATACTTTGATTAACATAGCTTGTCCCATGCTACCTAATTCATCTTGCATACTCCATTAAAACTACCCCACCTGAATTTACCGATTCGAGACTTAATCTCATTGCATAAGCCCTTTCCAATTCGAAACAAACTGATCATGTATGTAAGGATCGCTTGAGCTACTGCTTTATCAGGATCTCTCTACCCGCAAATGAGATTAGTTGTTACTTCCAACCTTTGATTTTCTTCTAAATTCAATCTCTCAGTGCGTTAAGAACCGGCTTCTTGGACCGCCCCACCGCTATTGGTAGGTCAAGGTACTTTTAAAAGCCATCCACTTCATTAACCCCAAGAGCAGACGTTAGTTGCACACGGTCTGTAGGCTGAACGTTTGCACTAAATATCATCTCTGACTTCTCAAGATTAATCTTTTGTCCCAACGCTTCCCCATAGGTCCGCATAATTTCCTGAATGGCATTGGCATTACGTGCATCAGCTCGCAAAACAATACACTGTCTTCAACAAACAAAAGGTGCAACACCTCTGGAGCCCCCCGACAAATCTTCATTCCTTGCATGTCCTTTCTTCTCACATCTCGGTGTATTAGTGCCGAGAAAGCTTCAAATCATAAGATGAACAAGTATGGCAATATCAGGTCCCCTTGACGAATTCCCCGCTCCGGTACAAAGACCTCAGTTGGGCTCCCATCGAGAAGAGCCAAGAAAGACACCGTGTTTACACACCTCATTACTCTCGTCACCGAGAAAGCCCAAGTTCTTCATTACTGCGGCAAGGAAGCCCCATTCCACCCAATCTTACGCTTTGCTCATGTCCAACTTGGCCGCCATGTAGCCCTTTCTTTGGTTGGTTTCGGCCTGGGCTCCCTTCCAAGCCCATGGGCTCCTTCCCTGCCTCATCGTCACTATCCTGGTTTTGGATCGGGCCCCTCCTCTTTGGCCCAACCTTTCTCGTAGGAGTGTACCTTTCGGCAGCATGGACAGAACCTCAGCCCCTTCTCCTGCCCAAGGGGCTTCGGCTGTTCACCTTCCTCCCCCTCTAGGGGTAGGACGAGGGGTTCTCCCGACGGAAGGCTGAGAAGACACTTTCCCCCCTTCCGACGAGAGGCGTGCTAGAGAAAGGGACGAAGGGTTGCACTGTCGAGGGGCACCTTCAGCGGTGGTAGACGACCATCCTTGATGGAGCGGTACTGTCAGAAGGTTCCAGAAGATACGAAAGAGGGCACGTGTCCCTAACGTGACTGTCTGACTGGTGGGCCCTTGGCCCATTTCCTTGCTAACCCCAGGGAAGGGATGTCCACATGGCGCCTCCCCAGTGGACAGGCCATGACCTTAAACATCCTTAGGGAAATGGCTATGAATAGGAGACAAGCACTTCATTCAAGGTAAGAAAGAAAGGAAAGAGAAAAAAGGAGGGGGAAATCAGTTGAAAAACTGATTCTGATTGAGATTACACACTTTCTCTCTCTAGGGTATTCACGTCTCTCCCATTTCTCAAGGAAGATTTGAGTACCCTAAAGAGCATTCAATTTCCCCCTTCGGGCAAATCCATTATTCTTGGAATCTCCTTACTGACTTGATCGTGGGAGGACCGTTCCTCGAACCACGCCGGGGGCAGTTCACGTGCGTTCTTTGCGCAGGTACCCCTCTTCCGATGAAGAAGGTTATCCTTCTCCTCATCTCAAGCAGACGAGGCTTTCAACCCTTTGAGTTTTGAGGGTCCACTCCTTGTACCCAAAATCACCCGAAACATTTGGCACCGTCTGTGGGGAGTGGCCAGCCAAGGTTGCATGAGATTGAGGAACGAAAAACACATACAAACACCGGAATCAAGGAAGACGAGTTCGATGTCGAACCATGAAGAAGACCAGTCGGCCTCATCCGCAGGGGGACGAGGCGCAACCTGGCCCCCTATCACGAGGGAGGAGCTGGTGGCCCTTCAGGCCAATATCCTAGGGGACGTGCATAAGATGTGCACGACCCTCTAGGAAAACATTCTCCAACATGTCAGAGCAAAGAAGACGAATGAGCGCTCGAAGAGCAAACACGACTCAAAGTCGCGCACCACCAAGGTGCTGAAGACCCCCCTCAGCCTGTGAGGTTCCAACTCCTCCTCGTCAAAGTCCAGGAGCAAGTCGAAAACCTCCAGACAAAGCGAGAACGTGAAGAGGCATTGAAAGCCTATAGGAAGTATAGCAGACCTCCGACCTTCCATCGAAGCAATTAAGAGGAGGAGGAGAGCGACCGAGGGGTAGGTAGAGAGCCCTAAGAAAGAAGACGTTAGGGAGATCATCTGATGCAGACAAGACGAAAGGCTCCGGTGGCAGAGGGGTCATGTCCTAACCCGCTTAGGGCCGAGGGACTGCGACAACATCAGAAAGAGATTTAGGGGATTAGAGATAAGCCCGGACCTTACCATGAAGGTCCTTTTCAGCGAAGAGATCATGGCTTATCCTTTGAACCTGAGCTCTCAGATCGGAAAGATGAAGAGGTGTAGCGGAACAACCTCGCCCCGGGAGCACTTAATGGCCTACGAGGCAGCAATGATGACGCATGAGTGGAACGATGCCACTTACTACCGACATTTTGTTGGAATCCTGGAAGGTAGGGCACTTAAGTGGCTACACAGTCTCCCTCATCACAGCATTCATGGTTTCCATGAACTCTGTCACGTATTCACCGAGAACTTCATGACTTGCGAGAAGATCGAGAAATGCTCGGAAGACCTCTTCAACATCTATCAGGGAAAGAAGGAACCGATGAAGGATTACGACAAACGCTTCAACGACGAATGCCTAGAGATCATTGATCTCGATCAGACAATAGCATGCACGGCTTACGTTAAAGGTATCGTCAAAGGAAGTGAGATCCTGAAGGACTTTGAACACATTAAGCTGAAAAGGGAGAAGCTCACCCTACCCTTCGTCCGCGCCTATTCGTCCACGCTATTCACGGCTTGGGAAAGGTCCAGACGAGATGTAATGAACGGGGGCATCGATGAGAGCAGTATGATGACAAGCCAAAACCATCAAGAAACGAAAGAAGAAATGCTGAAACGCTGACAGTCGAGAAGCCCCAGTTCAAGAAGAAAGCATCGGAAGAGGGGTTGGTAGAAGGGGGTTCAAAGGATGAGGGAAGAACCGAAAGAAAAATGCCGGAAAGCCCCGTGGTGAACCAAATCTTGAATTGTAATCAAGAAGCTGTCTTGGCAAAACTTGACCCCAAACTGCTACCCGACCCACCCCAATGAAGGAAGGTGCGGAGAAGAGTAACTTCTTTTGCCAATACCACAAAGAGCATGGGCACAGTATGAGGTACTGCCGAGAATTAGGATTACACCTTGAGAAATTGGCCAAGGAGGGAAAACTCAATTCCTTCCTGAAAGATAAGGGTACGACCACCGTCCCGCCAAGCCAGGGGGCAGCAACTGAGCCTGCAGCCTCAGGATCCTCTTCAGACTCCTATGAACTGGCTGTCATCTCGGATGGCCCGGCAGGAGGTGGTTTTACAAACAAAGCAATACGAGCTCACCTTAGATCCCTCAATCAAATCATGCTGATTGAGGAAGTTCCCAAGTTTAGGAAACCAATCACCTTTGATGAATTGGACATGAGACCCCTCCAGTTCCCTCACGACGACCCCCTCGTTGTCGAGTTGAAAGTTGCCAACCCATTGGTAAAAAGAGTCCTAATAGATACGGGAAGCTTAGTCGACGTGATCACAGCTAGTTGCCTCATGGACCTCGGCTATACCTTAGACAAAGTGATACCCAACACTCACCCGGTTGTAGTCTTCGGCGGGAACAAATTCCTACCGGTGGGAAGTATCCAACTCCCAGTGTGAATAGGACCGAAGAGCGAAGCCAGGCGTGTCGTCTCGGAGTTCCTTGTTGTTAATGTCCCACTCCCATACAACGTCCTCCTTGGGAGACCGCGCTAAGTAAAATCAATGGAACTCCCAACATCATGTTACTCATGTTGAAATTCCACAGGGAGGAAGGGGAAGTAGGGAAGATCCTTGGTGATCAAAAAGCAGCCCGGACATGCTATGTCCAAAGCCTGAATAACAAGAACATCGTTCCAGAGAAAACGTTGCCACCCACCAAGACCAACACCTCGGCCCCCACCGAGAACAGTTCAAGGAAGAGGAAGAAAGAAATTCCTGCAAAAAGAGTCGTTGTAAAGATAGAGGATGTTACCCCCACGAAGGAGGAGAAGGGGAAGGAAGTACAGTGCCTCATGGTAGACATCGTCCCCCCAGAGGTCACCGATGCGAGGATCAAAGAGAGAGAGAGAGAGCCACCCTTCGGGTGGCAAGGTGGAGGTCATCCTAGACCTCTCCCATCCAGAACGAGTCACGTACCTCGGTGACGAGCTGGACGAGACCACCAAGGAGGAACTGACGAAGCTCCTCTGCGAGTACCAAGACGTCTTCGCCTTCTGACTGGACGAAATGCCCGGCATCGACAGATCTCTCATGGAACACAAACTTGGAATAAACCCCAAGCTTAAGCCCGTTAAGCAAAAGAAGAGACATTTGGGCGAAGAGCAGGGCCGATCTGCATCGGCCGAGGTGAAGAAGCTTCTTGAAGCCGGGTTCATAAGAGAATGCTCGTACCCTAAATTGCTCGCCAATGTCGTGATGGTGAAGAAGGCGACTGGGAGCTGGAGAATGTGTGTCGATTATACTGATTTGAATAAGGCTTGTCCGAAGGACCACTTCCCGCTCCCGAGGATAGACAAGCTTGTCGACTCTACCACGGGACATGAATTCTTGAGTTTCATGGATGGTTTCTCCGGATACCATCAAGTCTTCATGAAGAAGAAGGACCAGAGCTCAACGGCCTTCATCACCGATGACAGAGTCTTTTGCTACACCATGATGCCTTTCGGCCTGAGGAACGTCAGTGCGACCTTCCAAAGGGTCGTCCAAAAGATCTTCGGTTGGCAAATCAGTAGAAACCTTGAAACCTATGTGGATGACCTCATCATCAAGAGCGTGAAGTCTTCTGACCACGTAGAAGACCTGAGAGAAACGTTCGAAACTCTAAGGAGAAACAAAATGAAGCTCAACCCAAAGTAGTGTGTTTTCGGGGTGAGGGGAGGAAAATTCTTGGGTTTCATGGTAAGTGAAAGAGGCATCGACTCAAACCCGGAAAAGGTGAAGGCCGTGATCGACATGGAGCCACCCAAATGTGTCAAAGACGTTCAAAAGCTGACCGGATGCATCGCGNNCCTCAACTGTTTCGTCTCCAAGTTCGCCTACAAGTGCGCGCATTTCTTCTCGGCACTTAGGAAGGGGACAAAGTTCAAATGGAATGATGAAGCGCAAGAAGCCCTCGAGAAGCAAAAAATGTACTTGGGCTCCTTGCCCGAAATAGCTTCGCCAAAGCCAGGGGAGAGACTCTTCCTCTACCTCGTCGTCTCCGAGAAGGTCGTCGCCTCAGTCCTCATCAGGGAAGAAGAGAGAAATCAAGAGCCCGTCTACTTCACCAGTCATGCTTTGTGTGGTGCCGAGTTCCGCTACTCCACCCTAGAGAAGTTTGCCCTCGGAGTTCTCATCAGCTCCCAGAAGCTTTGACCTTACGTCCAGAACCATCCTTTAACTATCTTAACAAATCAACTCCTAAGAAAGATACTGGGCAAGCTGGACTCGTCGGGAAGGGTGTAGGTGTAGGCTCACGATCTTACCGACTATGATATTTCGTACGAGCCCAGAGGGCGATAAAGAGCCAAGCCCACGCAGAGTTCTTAGCTGAGTTGACGCCTTCGGAGAAGATGCCAAGTTACTGGACCGAGTCCTGGTTGATGAGTGTGGATGGCTCGTTGTGTAAGAGCGGAAGTGGGGCGGGCATCACCATCACTTCGGCAGAGGGAGATGTCTTCGAGTACGTAATGACATTCGGGTTCCACGCATCCAACAACGAGGCTGAGTATGAAACCCTCATCGCTGGGATGGAGATGGCCCAATCCGCCAGAGCAAAAAAACTCAAGGTGAGGATGGACTCCCAGCTCGTCGACTCACAGATCTCCGGAGACTACGAGGCCAACGGAGAAGGAATGAAGGCATACCCTGGAAAAGTCCAAGAGATGATCAGGCGCTTTGAAGAAGTGATAGTGGAACACATCTCGAGGTTGGAGAACCACCACATCGACGCGCTGGCCCTGCTAGCCAGCTCGTCAGCCAAAGGAGTCTCCCGGAACATCTTTTAGGAAGAGAAGGAGAAGAGGAGTATTGAACCAGATGCCGAAGTCTTCCTTCTCGACCGCAGAGATGAATGGATGGAGCCACTGATGGCGTGGCTGGGGGAAGAAAATCTTCCCAACTATGAGAAGGAAGCCAAGAAAATTCAAACGCGAGCTAAATGGTTCGAACTTAGAGATGGTACGGTGTACAAGAAGGGCCTAAGCCACCCAGTGCTGAAATGTGTCTCAAAGACGCAAGGGTAGGAAATCATCCGAGAAGCCCACGTTGGCATCTGTCGCGCTCATCAAGGAGGGAGAGTCGTGGCCCACAAAATCCTAAGCTAGGCTTCTGCTGGCCTAATCTGAAGAGTGATGAGGCCGCGATGATCAAGAGTTGCGAAAAATGTCAAGACTTCGTGCCGGTCCCGAAACTCCCCTCCGCCGAGTTAACGCCGATCCTATCTCTGATGCCCTTTCACCAATGGGGCATGGATATAGTAGGCCCTTTCCCGCAGGCACCGGGACAGCTGAAATACGCCATCGTTGTTGTTGACTACTTCACCAAGTGGATCAAAGCAAGGGCCATTAAGAACATAACCATAGCTGATGTGAAGAAGTTCATCCTGGAGAACATCCTCACATGTTTTGGCACCCCCCGAAGCATCATCTTTGACAATGGCCGATAGTTTGACACGCCAAAACTCATCGACTGGTTGGAAGAATACTGGGTGAAGGCAAATTTCACGGATGTGGCAAGGCCCCAGACGAATGGTCAGGTGGAATCGAGCAACATCTTGGTGAATGGCATCAAGAAGAAACTTGACAAAGCCAAGGGGCTATGGGCCGACATGCTAATGGAAGTCCTATGGGCGTCGAGAACGACTGAGAAGGCCATCACGAGAGAAACACCTTTCAACCTTGTCTACGGGTCCGAAGCAATACTTCCGCTGGAGCTGGCCAACAAGAGTCCAAGGGTTGAACACTTCAACCTCGAGACGAATGACGAAAGGAGGAAGCATGACCTCGACCTCCTCCCAGAGGTACGAGGAACCTCACTAATGAGGGCCAAAATCTACAAGCAAAGGATGACGAGAGCCTTCAATCAGAGAGTGAAAGCGAGAAAGCTCAATGCAGGGGACCTTGTCTTGAGAACCATGGAATCCGTGGGAAGGCAAAATGAAGAAGGAAAGATGACACCCAACTGGGAGGGACCCTACAAGGTTACGAAAGTCATTAATTCAAAGACCTACCAATTGGAAACCCCGAAGGGAAAGAAGATAGGCAGGTCCTGGAACATCGGCAATCTCCGAAAGTTTTTTGCATAGGATGCGGTCTCATCACGGAGCCTCGTCAAGGTAGGCACCCTTCAATACCCTCTTTCGATTATTAAACTTCTCTAGATGACGGGGTAGGCTCCCCCAAGAAGCCTCTTATCCATTTTTCGAGGCCGTTGGCTGAGAGGGGCAGGCTGCCCCAAACAACCTTCATCTATTTTGTGAGGCCTTTGGCCATCAAGGGTCGGCCCCCCCAAGAAGCCGAGAATGGATTTGCTTTCAGCTCTTACGCCTTTTCGTCTATGTATTGCCCAGCAAAATTTCTCTTTTGAAAACTTCGATAGACGAAGCCCCACCACGGGGGCAAATGAACTTAAGTCTAACATCACGGTTAGACGAAGCCCCATCACGGGGGAAAAATAAAGTTCAGGTCTACATCACGGTTAGACAAAGCCCCATCACGGGGGCAAAATGAACTCAAGTCTACATCACGGTTGGACAAAGCCCCATCACGGGGGCAAAATAAAGTTCAAGTCTACGTCACGGTTAGACAACGCCCCATCACGGGGGCAAAATGAACTATCTATGTCACGGATAGACAACGCCCCATCACGGGGGCAAAGTAAACCTAAATCTAACATCACGACTACACAAAGCCCCATCACGGGGGCGAAATAAATTTCAAGCCTACGTCACGGATAGACAAAGCCCCTCCTTGGGGGAAAACACACTTAGCCTACGACACGGCTAGACGAAATCCCACCCTAGGGGCAAGAAACAAAGACCTTCATTCAAACCCACGAGATGCAAAAGTGGACGAAAGGCAAATGCAGAAATAATACGCAAAAGACAATAAAGATGAAGAGACGAGACCCCGTCCTAAGGGGCAGATCATCAAACTCTCTTATATTTCATTCGTCTTTTACAAAGATTTCAACATACAAGAACAAAGTACGAAGACAAAATCTAAGTGCTGAAGTAAAGATAATACGTCAAGTTCTTCCGTCGGGGGAGGAACCCCCCTGGTCTGATGGGGGACACGCAGCCGAGGATGCCGGAGAGAGCCAAAGAGGTAGCGAGGAGAACCAAGGGTGCTGTAGCAGACGTCGAGGGCGAAGCGTAATACGCCAAGTTCTTCCCACCATGGAAGAACGCCCGCCGAGCACCAAATCTACCACCGCAACTCAGCGTCTCTCTCTAGCCCGAAGCTTCACTGAAACTACTTCTCGGGTGGAAGAGGTACAACATCCGGAAGTGGTTGAGGCATCCGACTTCCAGAAAAGAGAGTGTCGAGAGGCAACGAAGCGAAGTCAAACTCATCCTTTGGCCCGTGAATGGAAAACGGATGAAAGTCCATCACCAACCCACTCAGGAGTTCGAAGGCCGAAGAACAGCTACCCGGCGGAAAGCCCCTCTCAGACACCCAAAGGGATGGAGAAAGAGTTCAAAAGGATTAATGGACAACCACCGTCACCTCCCGCCACCCCCTCATAAGTCAAGGATGTTAATCATTCGAAAGTAATGAGATAAGCAAATTGACCCCATAGAGGCCACGATTGTCAAAAAGCGTTAAACTTGGATCGAACGTGGGGACGAGACCACCAGGGTCGTCATAGCCACGGACGGAGAAGAGGGAGAAAGAAACGAAAAAGGAAGAAAAATGAGGAAGGAAAGGCATGTTCTTTACTCAGAGAGGAAAATGAATGAAGAAAGGCAAAGGTGCAAGTAGAAAGTGACCCAAGGGCTTCCCTTTTATAGGCAAAGTCAAGCACGGTCAACGACTCAGATTATTAGAGGAAAATAGGGGATGTGCGACACATGGCGCAACGTCCCCCAAGAAGAAAATGAAGGCAACCCGGAGTGTTTCCCAAGGAGATAACGCCTCGAACCGCAAGCCTCATCAAAAAACACGAGAAAATTTCTAAGTGTTGGAGAAAAAGATCCCTCCCTCAGCACCACTATGAGCGCACAACACAAGATGAAGGCCCAACCCTCATCTTTTCTTCCCTTCGTCGTCAACACCCTGCCTTGCTCGAGTAGGGGCAAGGGGACAAAGGACAACTACGATGGGCGAAAGACGACTACCCATCGTCCGCTATTCCGTCGGGACAAATAGAAGAATGAAGCATTACACAGCAAAGACAGACGATTTCCATTGAAAAAATAAGCTTGTTCAAGATTCATTACAAAACAAAAGTAAAAAGAATACAACTCTCCTCAAGATGAAGGGGAGAGGGGGGAAGAAATGTCGGCCGCATCATCTTCGACGGCATCATGACCCTGGGGCGGAGAGACACCCTCAGCAGCATCCCCCAGGGGAGACAGGTCCTCACCGGCCCCCTGACCCTCGTCCTCCGCACCAAAAGCACCCTCGGCGTGAGACCCAAGGTGACCCCCGATCATATCTAGGAAGTCGGTGTTGAAGCCCGAGAGGTCAGCAAGCGAGGTCTTACAGTAGTGGTCCCGAGGGTTCCACGCCAGCTCCTCAACATAAGCCTCCTCAGTCGTCGACGTATCCTCCCCTGCCTGGGACAGGAGCATCTCGACCCGTCTCGCCAACAAGGCCGAGTATCCCTCTTCGGAGTCGAAGATGGCCATGAAGGGCTCCCTGAGGCTTTCTAGGAACGCCCTCTCGGAGGCTACCATCTCGTCTTCCAAGGACTTGTAATCGGTTTTCGCCGCCTCTATCTCGTTCTTCTTCTTGGCAAGCTCGGCTTCAAGAGCCACGATCTTCTTCTTCTCTTCAGCCATCTCGGCTTCAATAGCAGCAAGCTTCGTGTCGGCCTCGACCTTCTCATTCTCAAGAGGGCTGCAACGTTGAGACATCCGGTCCCTCTCCTTCTCAGCTTTCTTCTTGGCCTCCTCAGCCTTCTCCTTAGACAATACAACTTCGTCTCTCTCCCTCTCAACATCCCGGGACGACACCTCCCGACGAGCCATCTTGGTGCAATAACGAGAGAGGAGCACCATCTACATAAAGAGAAGGCAAGTTAGCCCGAAAATCATATAGACCCATGAAGCAAAAAAAGAAGAGACGTACCTCTGCAGCTAGACGACGAGCCATAGTCTCGGTGGTGCCCGGACGATCCTCCAAGTACCTCTCATCCTCCTCAGTTACGGCCCTCACCAGGAACAAGGCGGCCACCTTCTTCTTCCCTTCCGGAGTACAAGAGAGGTATCGGGGGAGAAGGCTCCTCGGTGAGAGGCTCCCCCTCAACTGGACCCCTACGAGAGGCGAAGGGGGAGGCGGAGGAGCGACGAAAGGCTTTTTCCGCTTATCCTTCACAAACCCGGATGGGAGGTTCGGCGTAGCAAGCCTTGTGACAACCGCCGTCGAAACGTCCCTCTCGGGACTCCAGTCCGAAAGGACCTCCACCACATTTTTCAGCTCTTTCCCGATGCCCGCCTTCTTCGGAGGTTTAGGGACCGAATAGCTCGTCGTTATAGGAGAAAACGAAGAGCCAGCCACCTCCCTTTTGTGCTTTGTCCCAGCACCCTTCTTCTGGGCGTCAGCCCTCCGCAAGGATGTAAGACAAGGGGTTAGAGACAGCATAAAATCAATAAGAAGAGATTAAGCACAAAACTCACCTCCCTTGCCTCGGCTAGGACAAGTTGGTTCTCGGCAACAATCCTGGCCCGAAAATCATCCTACGATGAGACCCCCGTCTTATCCGGACCCGCCGTGTTGGACATCAGCGAATCACGAGCTAATTCTATCGACAGCAAACAAGAAAGGTTAGCAAACAACGACGAAGGGACAAGTCATGTCAAAAAGGAAACAAAGGAAAGTACCCCGGTCCATGGCATAACTGATCCCATGGTACACCAGGAACTCTTCCTCCTCGAACCACTTCCTCTCGGGTATCCATCGAAGAGGCAACTTCACCCAAATCTTTTTGTCCATCTTCCGAACCTTCTCGTCATAGTCGAAGAGCTTCACGGCAGCCCTATATTTTGCCAAAGGTACTCCAAAAGAGACCAGTCCCGGAGAGGAATTCCACCGAGGAATACCGTCCAAGAAACCATCCTTGTGGGCCCCGATGTAATAGTACTTGTAGACTCAATCCTCATTCTTGGAGGGCATCACGAGCCGAAGACATACTCGTGCTTCGGCTTAAATAAAATAGGGAGTTCACTCTTTGGTGCGGCCAGGGGCTCTTGGTCACGAGAGACCAAAGGCCGAGAGTTATGTACATTGCAAAAAATGATGAAAGAATTTATAAGTCCCCAAGTATTGGGGAGAAGCTGCGTTGGGGCGACACTGAGGACCCTCAGCAGAGAGAGGGCGAAGGGGTGAAGGGGTAGTCGAAAACCAAATTNNNCCGAAAGTTTGTGTAAGGCAAGCATGCCTTCAAGAGCGTCAACCATCGACCCCCATTCTGGCGCCAACAAGAAGGACCTTTCAGGGCCCCCGACCCATGACCAATAAAAGTCGCACTTCTCGTCGGATATCACCCAATTACTAGGTATGGTGCTCGGATCTGTGTTCGAGGCCGCTTTTTTCTCCTATGTCCTCTTCAACTTCCTCCTCCTCATGGATCCCGCCATACCCGGAGGGATGGTGTATGGGGGGAAGCAGGCCACGGTGACCGTATCGAGATCCGGAGCATGACGAGCCAGCTGGAACCGGGGCAAAATAAAGGAAAAGTTAGAAGTTGCTTACCAACAGACGAAGCCGGCTTTGAACTCTCGTTCAGAACAAGCTTCCTCCTTCTAGAGTACTTCGGCCTGACGGCCTCGACGGGTGGCGGGTAGGTCTCGTCGCCAACCTCGTAGGGTGCTCTGCGGGCTGTTTGCTTAGTCCGAGCCATCCTCCTAGCCACAGTCTTCCTACGGACACATCGAGCCTACACCGGTACCGCCGAGCTCACCAGAGCCGAAGCACAATCGTTATTATCATTATTGGAATCTTGTCCTATCGCGTCGGTATTGCTCTCCGACGATTTATTACTAATGTCCTCAGGGCGAGGAGACCGAGGATCCGATGGGGGGTCAGCCCTCTCCTCGTGACCGACAGGCAAGGGCCCCTCCACTTCGCAGAGCTTATTCACGTCGATCTCCCGACCAAGGTGGTCCTGAGCCCAAAGGGGAGCCTCCCCGGGTTGGATCCCCCAGGATGAAGGCCCTCATCCCTGACGGAGAGACGAAGCAATTCCGCCGCCTTCCTCAGGCGTGCTAAGCAGGATTCCGGGGTCATCTCGATGAAGGCCCTGAGGATGGGATCCCATTCAAAGTCATTAAAGTACATATTTACAAAGGGAGACGAAGATACCTGAGAAGGAGACGACGCAGCGGTGGAAACCGATGCGGCCCTCGGTCCTGAATGCTAACAAGGATAGGGAGCTTCTCTCTCTAGAAATTTTCTCTGTCTAAACTTGAAAAATGAGGAGCAAATGAAGGAAATGGTGGTGAGGGGCCTTGTGTTTATATGTGGCAAAGGTCACCGGGGGTGAGAAGCCACGCCTGTTGGGCGAAACGTCACTTTCTTCGAAGAACGTGCCTGGACGAAACCCTGAACCTTCCACGGGTCGGCCATGCTCCAAGCACCTCCTCCAAAGTGACATTTCCAAAGCACGAGAAGATGAAGGGTACACTCTTCAGACGAGCAGGGACCCTTCGCCCATCCAGTTGACTCGTATCAGGCAAGCCCCCCTCCGTCGAAGCTTGGGACCACGCCTAATACGAGGGGCAAATGTTTGTTTGCTTTCAGCCTGGGCTCCTTTCCAAGCCCATGGGCTTGTTCCCTACCCCATCGTCACTATCCTGGTTTCAGATCAGGCCCCTCCTCTTCGGCCCAACCTTTCCCGTAGGAGTGTACCTCTCGGCAGGTCCGAATGACATGGACGGAACCTCGACCCCCTCTACTGCTCGAGGGGCTTCAGCCATTGACATTAGTGCCCCTTAGGGGCAGGATGAGGGGTTCTCCCGACGGAAGGTCGAGAAGACCCTTTCCCCCTTCCGACGAGAGGCGTGCTAGAGAAAGGGACGAAGGGTTGCACAATCAAGGGGCACCTTCGGCGCTGGTAGATGACCATCCTTGATGGAGCGGTACTATTGGAAGGTTCCAGAAGATACGGAAGAGGGCACGTGTCCCTCACGTGCCTAGATCTGGCTGGTGGGCCCTTGGCCCATTTCCTTACTAAGCCCAGGGAAGAGATGTCCACGTGGCGCCTCCCCAGTGGACAGGCCACAATCCTAAAAGTTTGCATTCATACCATCATTTCTATGATACGCCAATTCATTTCGATGATACGCCAACATTTCTGATAAAAGTTTGCATTCATACCATCAGGGCCGGGAGCTTTGCTGGGATTATTTGTTTAAGAGCAGTAGTTACCTCAACGGGGTCAAAAGGTCTTGTAAGCTCCTGATTCATTGCAGCAGTTATCCGTGGTTGTATCCCCACGAGAGCATCATCAAAGTTTACTGGGTTGGATGACGTAAAAAGACCCATAAAATAATCCATGGAAACTTTCTTCACTTTTGCTCCATCATCTACCCACGTACCCTCTGTGTCAAGAATGCCTCCAATAGTATTTCTCTTCCTCCTTCCATTTGCTTTGAGGTGGAAATACTTTATGTTCCTGTCGCCTAATGAAAATTCACTCTCCTAGACCTTTGACGCCAATATGTTTCCTCTTGAGCACATAACCTATCAAGTTCCATAGCCCTCTTCCTTCTCTCCACAACGGCATCAACTGTCTGATTACAGTTGTCCAGGTATGAAATACGATCCCTCGTCTCCCTAAGGCATGCTTGAATATCCCCAAATTCTTCCTTACTCCACCGCCATAGCACCTCTGAGCATTTCTTTATCTTCACCAACACTTCAGGTGCATTATCAAGGTTTTCTGTAGACCACATGAATCTCTAATAACCTTTTCACAGTTGGGTGAAGACACCCACATAAGCTCATCCTCTTTGCCTTTCTTATTGTTGGTTTATTTTCGGCTAAAACAATAGGCACATGATCAGAAAAGTCCCGGCTTATGTGGAATGACGTCACTAGAGGGTGCCGTGTAATCCACGGAATATTCGCCACTGCTCTATCTAGTCATCCCTTAATACTGCCTGGTATGTAAATAGGTCGCCCACATACCCAATATCTTTCAAACCACATGTATCAAAAGCATCCCAATATTCATCCATTTCTCTTTATGCACGCGGTACACCCCCTTCCTTATCACAACTAAAAAAAAATATGATTAAAATCTCCTACAACAAGCCTTAGCACATCTTGGGATGGTTGTAAAGATCTTAAGAGCTCCCATGATTGATATTTTTTTCAATTTTGGGCCATACGTAGAAACGCGAAAAAACCTACATTTCCCTACCATACAAACCTCGGACTTCGATATAATATGGTGACACATTGATGATACAAATGTAATCTCAACATTCGAATTCCATAGCATCGCTAACCCCCCCAGACCTGCCTACAGAACGACATGCACACCCGTATTCCCATATGCATCTAGATCTGTGCATAAATCATCCATCTCACTACTACTACGCTTTGTTTCCATCAAGAACACCACATCCGACGCCTCTCTTCTTAGCAACTTTTTGAAGTGTCTCACTGCTCGAGGGTTGTCAAGCCCTTGGCAGTTTAGACTCAAGCAATTCATTCTGACCGATGGAGTTGGTTCTCGCCAACCTCCGCCAATATAATGTGGTCATGACTCTGCGATCCATTCAGAACGCCCGCTTCGTCATACATTGGATTATCAAACAAGTCATTATTGTGCATCACCGTATTCGTTACAGAAAATTCCTTTCCATCCCTTTCCCTTTTGAACTTCTTCCCAATCACCTCCCCCCACCACCACATTTCACCACATTTCTCCCTCA
>ONZA01016104.1:791-14468 GCA_900322205.1 Kewa caespitosa | reverse complement strand
TGTTATTTTTTTTTCAAAAAAATATATGGTTCAAGATCCATAATTATTGATGTCCAAACTTTAATTTTCTTAATTATGTGGTTCATAAATTCTAGATCTATAGTTCTTTGAATCAAAATTGAAGGAGTGAACTTACCAACCGATTTCGTGGGATTAATCAAGATTTTGAGTAGATGGTGGAATGGCAGTGTAGCAGCCGGCGACTGGGAGCAGCAGCGGGTAGTTGCGAGTAGGTTGTTACTGGGGCCGGCGGCGTCAGGGCACGGGTTGACTGCGGCTAGCCGGCTGGGAGAGGCAGCTAAGGGTTGCGTTGCTGTGAGATGGGTTGGTGGGAAGGTGGGTTAGGTTGGTGGTAGGGATGGATGGGTTGGTGGCAGGGAGGAAATGAGGAATAGAGTGGATGAAAGGGGAAGAGGTATGAAATGGAAAAAATGAGCAAAAGTGTTGACGATGATTAGTATAAGGAGGGCGTTAATTAAACAGTAGGAAAAAATGTTCAAAGAAACTTGAACCAAGGGTCGCCAAAGAGAAATAGTGTTAAATATGAAAAGTCTAGTGAGAGAAAGTCTCTAGGCTTAGGGTAGGCGATTCTGGCCTATCTTGTTCCTCAAACCTTCCATGACGAGGAGACGAGGCTCAAAAACTAACCCTCTCCCTCTGATATCCTTTGTTGGAAATCACATTGCATCTCAAATGGCTAAATATGTGAAATGACTGAAGCAGATAACGAGGAATCTAATGGTGAAGATAACATCCAGCACCACAACTTCAGAATTACACCTTCTGTGCCTTCAGGAATGGAATCAGTGGGATCCAGGCTAGTGGAAAGACGATTGGAGTTTCCATCTTCTCAAGTAAATACCTTGAAACCCAGATTTCAATGACGGGTAGTGTGAATCAAAGGAATGTAAGCAATGGAATAGTAACCCCAGTGGTAGGCAATGGAACAGTAACCCGTGATGTTGAAATTCCAGCTAACCCTTCTTCTGTTAGTTTGGAACCTTGTTTTCAGCTCAAATTTGTTCCTTCCACACTAAAGGAAAGGAAAGTGGTTGGTAAACCTCAGATTCAAGAGATTGCGAAAGAAAACTTAAAATGAAAAAATTTGCTGATAAGGTTTGTAATTGGGGAAACCTTTTTTTAAACGAATTGAGGGTTTGGGTGGATTTCAACCTTCAATTACTCTCATAATGATGAATACTTCATCTTTAAGTTTGACAATGAGGAGGATAAGAAGAGGGTCTTAGACATTGGGTCGTATATCTACAATTACAAACCATTCATTTTTAAAGAGTGGGTACCTGATTTCAAGGTAGACCTGAAGCTATGAAAGTCATGCCCTTGTGGATTCAACTGCCTCAATCCCTGAGCAGAATTGCAAGTTGTATTGGAAAGCCCATTATGGTTGATCCTATCACTTCTGGGCAATTGCGTATCTCATATGCGAGACTTCTTATTGAAGTTGACATTACTCAACCTATGCTGGAGGAGGTTTAGATTGAGGATAAAAAGGAGTTTTGAGTAAATAAGTTGGGCATTATGAATGGAAACCATTCTTCTGCCCTAAGTGTCAATGTAATAATGATATTGTAGCTAAACCAGCATTTAGAAGGAAAAGACCTGGAAGAAGAAGAATCAGAATTTGGCAACCCATGAATGGGGATAAGCAGAATGGAGATAAAGCTACTGAGAATGTGACAACAGCAACGTTTGATGATCCCTAAATGCCTAGCTCAGATAAAGTGAAAAGCAACTAATGTACAGACATGCCAGATCCAACACAACAGGGGGGACCTGATGGACAATGGCAAGTTGTTACCAAAAGGGGCATTACTATTAGGAATATATGTGTTCAGAATGCTCAAGCAACCCTTGTTTTGGGCAACATCTACGAGATTTTGGGAGAGGTGAGGCCTTTGATTCATGATGACTTGTGGGAGAGACATCATTGGCTGCGACCCCCTTTGTTCCTCCATGAAGTTCCTTTTTTGGAATGTTAGAGGGCTTAACAAGCCCTTTAAGTAAAAGGAGGTTCTACACTTCCTTTACCAAAATAAAATAGATGTGTCTCTTTTCCTTGAAACGAAAATAAAGAGCGCTAAAGTGGCTTAGTTCAGTGACAAACTTAAACCTGGCTGGAAGGTTCATGGTAACTTCTCGATTTCCTCTATTGCTCGAGTTATGATTGTGTGGAATTTTGCTATTATTACTGTTAGTCCTTTGCAAGAGATGGACCAGTGCATTGTTACTAGAATTTGTGCTAGTAATTTCACTTTCAATCTGGTTGGCATCTATGCAAGAAATTGTAAGCAACAACGTGTGGCTTGTTAGCATTTCCTGGAATCTATTATGATTAATACTTCTGAACCATGGATTTTAGGAGGTGATTTAAATGAAACTCTTCAACATGGTGAAGAATTCATACAGATGGTTCCTGCACTGGAGATACTGAGTTGCGCTCTGTATTGGACAGGTTGGATGTCCACTGTCTTCCTGTTCACGATTCCTCATTTACATGGTCTAATAAACATGCTGGTGATGATATGGTTTATAGTACCCTTGACAGAGTGTTGTGTAATGCTAATTGGATGCTTGCTAATCAACATACTATTGTGGAGGTTATGACCCCTTATCTTTCTGATCACTCTTCTATGGTGGTTAATGTTGGGCAGCCAGTTAAGCCTACAAAGAGACCTTTTAAGTTCTTCAATTTTTGGCTTGAGTCAGAGCAAGTGCATGATATCATTAGAGATAAATGGTCTACCACACTTTCAGGTTTTCTAGTATATTCTTGTTAGCAGAAACTTAAGGCTATCAAGAAAGCGTCAAGAGCTCATTTTTAAGCATCATCATGGCTTGTTTGGTAAAATTCAAGTTGCTAGAGATGAACTAAGTAAGGTTCAAAATGATTTGGCTGCTGATCTGTTTGATAGTGATCTGGTCACAAAGGAGAGAGCTGCCATGTCTTCTCTGGATAATCTTCTCAATCTGGAACTTTCTTATTTGAAGCAGAAGGTGGGTATCAAATGGATACAGGATGGAGATGACAATTCTACTTATTTCCATGCATATTTGAAAGCCAGAAGAAATTATAATTGCGTAAATTGTGTCTACAATACTGCTGGGAGGAAACTGACTGATCTAGATGAGATTCAGAATAAATTTATTAACTTCTTCAAAGGTCTCATGGGTACTGCTGCTCATGAGTTTCCTGCTGTCAACCTAGATGTTGCTAGAAATGGGCCCACTCTTACTCTTGTAGCACACAACAACTTCACCAAAATTTCAATAGTGATGAAATCAAAAGTGCTCTCTTGGGGATGGACGAAAATAAAACTCCAGGTTTAGATGGCTTTACAGTGGACTTCTATAAGAAAACTTGGGCAACAGTTGGGTCTAATGTGACTAAAGCTCTTCTCAG
Source organism: Kewa caespitosa (assembly GCA_900322205.1). Classification (NCBI taxonomy): domain Eukaryota; kingdom Viridiplantae; phylum Streptophyta; class Magnoliopsida; order Caryophyllales; family Kewaceae; genus Kewa; species Kewa caespitosa. Next base: position 11,047 of record ONZA01016104.1, on the reverse strand, counting down.
CATGCTCAATCAAGTTAAGCTTCTCAAAGAACTGAATCGCACAAGTGCCACATTTGTTCCTAAAATTCCAGCTGCAGCTAAGGTCAGTGAGTTTAGACCAATAGCATGCTGCAATGTATTATTTAAAATCATGGAAAAAGAAACAGGCTCAGACATTTACTTCCAGAGTTAATTCACAAGGAGCAGTCTGCATTTGTACCTGGAAGACTTATTTAAGATAATGTTATTGTAGCGCATGAGGTGGTCAAACATTATGGCATAAGCATATTTCTCCACGTTGCCTAATGAAGATAGATCTCAGAAAAGCTAATGAATCCATTGAGTGGCCTTTTCTTCAGCAAATTCTACAATACTTTGGCTTTCCTCGGAGGTTCATCAAACTGATTATGTTGTGTGTGAAAACAATGAGCTACTCTCTTATATCAATGGTACTCAGACTAAGACTTTTCAACCAAAGAGAGGTCTAAGACAAGAGACCCTCTTTTTCTCCTTATGTTTTTGCGTTATGCATGGAGTATCTCTCAAGATGCTTGGAGACATTGGAAACATATTGCACTTTCAGTTACCATCCTAGATGCAAGAAGTTGAAGCTGTGTCATAGTACTTTTGGAGATGATTTAATGCTTTTTTGTAGAGGAGATATTCACTCCCTTGAAGCTTTTCTTAAGCAATTTCAACACTTCTTTCAAGTTTCAGGCTTGACTTCTAATCTTGTAAGATCAGAAATTTATATGGCCGGCACTGTTGATAAGATGTAGAAACATATGCTCCAATATTATGGGTTTGTCGAGGGCTCTCTACCTATTAAGTATATGGGCATTCCTTTTTCCTCAAAGAGACTTTCTATTTCACAATGTGATCCTCTCATTGAAAAAATTGTTGCACGCATGAAGAGCTTGTCTAACAGGTTCCTTTCGTATGCTGGTTGTCTACAATTGATCAAAGCTCTTATTTCTTCCATGCATGTTTATTGGTCCCAGCTTTTTATGTTGCCCAAAGCTGGATCTCACAGGATAGAACAACTTTATAGATATTTTTTATGGACATGCAAATGTGAGCTTTCCAAGAGGGCTCTTGTGGCTTGGAGTGATGTGTGTACTGCAAAGAACAAAGATGATTTGAGAGTTTTCAGTATTATTAAATGGAAAATTGTTGTTGTGGGGAAGCTTTTTTGGAGACTAGTGTGCAATGAGATCTCTATGTGGATCAAATGGGTACATGAGTACTATATCAAAGGCAGGGATATTTGGACTCTACCTGTCCCTACTCAAGCTAGCTGGATGGTAAGGCAAGTTATATCTTGCAAAGAAGACATGAAAGATTTTATTGCTGAACAAGCTTCAACATACAATATTGGTAAAGCTTACAAAGCTCTGAGTGGTGATAGACCAGCTCCGTAGGGGACAAGAAATTGTTGGACACCCTAGCTATGCCAAAACATAATTTCTGTTTGTGGCTTACTTGGCTTAATAGATTGCCCACTACTTTGAGAATATCAAAAGAAATTCAGTGTGATACTACGTGTGCTTTTTTCCCTGAAATAGATGAGTCTAGGGATCATCTGTTCTTTACCAATAGCTTTTCTGTGGAAGTGATGAAGATCATGGAAAAATGGCTCAAAGTTGATATTCCAGCTTCTGATTAGGATACAGTCACTGCTTGGCTTCAGGCTAAAGCAAGAGGAAAAAGAGCGTTGCAGAGATTCATTAAGGCAAAGTTGGAAGCTTGTGTCTACAATAGATGGGAGGAGAGAAATGCTAGAAAGTTTTTTTAAAGAGCATAATACCCCTATGCTTAGCTTGTGTGTAGGAAGATAGTGAGAGTTTTACATATTGCTAGAAAATGTAATAGTGCAAAACTGAAGGAGTTGATGATATCTGCCTATGATAGATATCCTTAGAGGAATTGATGATGATGGATCAAACCCTTCCTAGAAGGTGTGGATCTAATGTTTGAAACTTTAGTGTGTTTCCTTTAATTGTAACTTGTGTACCGGTGTTATGGTTTTGGTATAAAATTATTACCCTTCTCCAAAAAAAAAAAAAAAAAGGGTGGCCAAAGAGAAAAGACCAAGGTGTAGGCCTAGAAAGATACCCCCATCAGAAGCAACATTAGCAAACAACAAGGCACAAAAGCAACAAGTGCAACTGCATAACCTGCGAGGAGGGATAGAGGAAGGTCAAGGAAAGGAAACATGCCAAACGAAAATGTGAGAACCCAATTTCTCCTTTTTCGAATAGCAGGTTCAGGGTGGACTTTCTCTAACTATTATAAAGTCTTTTGAATGACAGGTTCGAGATGGTAGCAACAACATTGTGATTCAGTTACAATCATCCCAAGTCCAAACCTTCATCAACATAAGCCTCATGCCATTTTCAGTGTGATGGTTGACAACAATGGAATCTTTTTTACGGGTACCAATCACTGGAATTTTAAGTTATTGGATTGTATGGTATTTCATTAGAGAACTTATTTTATGGTGTTTGTGTATAAACATGAACTTATCTGAATGAATGAAGTACTACCAATTTGCATTCCGAAATGATTTTCATTTCATTCCAAATTGTCCCAAAATACACATTGATTAAGATTACATGATTTAGCTCCCAAAGACTAGTGATCTAATCTACATGGTTAAACCATGTGTACATTAGCTCAATACGACCACACTCTCAGCACTATAGCAAAGGAAAACCATGTCACAACAAGAGTCCTAGTATCTAATTTCTCCATATTATGAAAGCCAAATGTTGCATCTTTAACTAGATATTTCCTTCCTTTATCCTCTTCTTTTCTTCAGTTTATAGCCTTAATTTAGTCTTCATCTTCAATTCGGCCTTTAAAAATCAGATTTTTATCCTTTAACGTCTGCAAATCTACCTCCATTAAGGCATGACCTCTTTAAGCTTGTTAATCTCCTCAGTAGATGATGTTGTCGTTCTAGGATATTCACTAACCCATACAAAACATTTACATGAGTCTACCTACATTGTGAACACATAAGATTCACAAACTAAAAACTCACTAAAGCCTAAACTTTTTTATTTTTTAGTTTTTGAAGGCATAAAATTACCTGCTATAATGGACATGTGAAGAAATTTCTCCCATGATTTTCTCTCTTTCTTGTAGCATTCACAATTGCAGGCACACCATGTCCATACTTTAATGATTCGACATTAAGGTTAAGTTTTGAAAATTGACTTCCAATTGAAGAACCAAAACAGCAGATTTGAATGGGAAGTGTTTGCTCATGGTGGAATGAGTGTGAAGTTTTAAGTTAAAAGCTTGCTTGCTGGATTTGCAGAGAATAAACAAGAACATGGGGTGGGGAGGAGAGAAACGAGTAAAGAAGAAGGAAGGATTTGGGAAAGGGGGAGAAAAGTAAGAGGAAGACGTGGGTTTGGTCATGTGAGAGGCATTTGACCTTTTAGAGATCTAATCAACATTTTCATGTCACCTATTTTCCTTTTATTAATGTCGTCCTAGCGGTTTTGATTGAAGTTTTCAACTCCTGTGAGGTTTACCATTTATCGGCGGCAAGGTAGGGATTATTTTGAGTAATTTCTCAAGTAGGGATTATTATAAATAAATCGCTTAAAGTAGCAATTATTTGGAGCAATTTTTTCTCATCATTATTATTTATTGGATATTGGGCTATTTTCTTTTCGGACTCAGCCTGGGCTATTTTCTCTTATTTAAGGTTATCAAGTTTTTGAAGAGTCACTTCTGGTCCTGATGGAGCTCTCGGGTTTCTTATAACTAAGTGCGGTCTTCAGCTGGGTTGCTGTAATTGTCTTTAATTCGTTCTCATGTTTTCCTTTGACGGACTTAGACACTAAGGAATCCGAGCAACTCAAAGTTGAATTGACTAGGTGAATTCATCTTCTAGGCTGTTTTTAACCTTGATGCTTATATTTCTTTCTTGGAATCTAAGTTATGATGGGGACCCAGTTCAACCTCTTTCGCGTTCTCTCATCAGGTCAAGACATGGCTCAAGATGTTCTCATGTAGGGTACATATCATCGAGGATAGTGGCATGAATTGTAGTTGAACTCAACGAGCGAGATTTTTCGTTACTTGGAGACATGGTTGGATTATTTTTGTTTGAGACGTATGTGGTCTTTATGTGTTTGTTACTCACAATATCGCGCAGCTCAATCATGTCACAGATCCCCATAGATGGCCCCAATATTCAGGATTTTTCCGTTGATAGTGGACCCTTAGCGACTCAAAGGGTGGAAGAGCCAAACTGACCATTGGTTGAGGATGAAGGTGCTGCTCCAAGCGGGTCCTAAATGCAATGCAAAGAAAGAACGTGAATTGCCCCCGAAGTAAACTGATGAGTGATTCTTCGATGACCAAGTCAGTAATATTTACTAAGACGAGCCTTGACTACATGATTTTACAAGGGGCAAATAAAAATTGAAAAGTGTACTCATGTTCTGACGTTGAGAGGGAATAACTAGATAAAGAGAGCAATGTAGCATCAATGAATGTGTTGCTTTTGTAAACGTGTGCAGCGCCCCTTTCATAAGTCTAGCCTAGCCCTGGCTAGGGTCACAATCGTCCAATAGAAAGAGGACATGTGGATGCTTTTTTTTTCATGGGTCGTTAAGGCCTCGGGCTTGCTGGCCCACTATGAATCCCCAATGCGTGTTCCAAAACATGGGATGATAGGTTGGAGACATGCTGGTGGTGATCATGACATCCCCTAACATCATAGTCTTCCTGTCATCCTAAAGGGTGTCAACATGGTTTTGTCGTCAAAGAGGATCGCCTTCAAGGTATTAGGTGGCTCTCAATGTACCAAGTCCTTCAGCCGAGGCCCTAGTCCGAGATGATTGGCGAATTTCCTATTTGGGGTGATAGGAAATGCAAGGTTACTTCTCCTCTCGAGATCTCTCGTTGAGTCGAGGGTACACGTCTGCCGAGACGTCGTCCCAAGATAAAAGTGAGAATGGCCGAAATGGACTTGGCCAATGGCCAAAGTCCATGCTAAGATCCATAGTCAATGGCCAAGGTACATGAAGAGGCCTATGGTAAAAAATCAAGTATCCGAGGAAAATGGGCCAAACAATTATGTCAGTTGGTTCATCATTATAAAACATTTGATGGATACCTTATTATTCAACAAAATTTATGTTTTATTCAATTTCAATTAGGTATTTGAGTAAATGTTTGAAACAATAATTCAAATGTCCAAATAAGTTATCAAGACCATGTCTTGATAATGAAAGTATATCAAGTGAACTGAATTGGAGATTTTGCATCTTCTATAATCTAGTCATACAAGATGGACTCCGGTAACCAGCGATGATTAGTTTTCAAGTTGATTCCTAGTGTTGTTTCATGAACTAGTGATACGAGATGTTGAAAACCAATTGCATAATTTTTTTTTTATTTTTTTTGAATTCATGTGAGACGAATTTACGATGAGAATTCTTTAAGAAATCGTGCAAAAGAATTTCTCATTCAATATCTTAAGCCATTCATACCTAAGATCATCAGGAGTACTTGCATGAGGATATTTAATATATGAACGTTGCCTAGTGTCCTGTTCTGAAACGAAGCTTTAAGGGCAATGTTAGGTTTGCTGTTAATCAGGTTGTGATGTGTTTATTTTAATCGCAAGCGCACGATGTAGTTATAGCTAGTAATGCGAGTACGGGTTGATCTCACGAGTAATAAATTTTGTCTATCTCTTACTATAATTTTTTATTAGCCAGATGAATCACAAGTTAGATGAGTTTGTTATGATTTATAAAATCTAACTAAATGATCCAATGAGAACTTTTTCAAACAATCAACAATATAAGGTAACGAGGAATGGGGTTCACCATAATGAATCACGTACTTGCATCAAGATTGATCTCCCTATAATGCATGCATCACAATCTTGAATGAGAATAATCCAAAGGTAATTACTGATTTCTTTCGAATAACGATAACTTATCTTAATAAACTAATCCCCAATTTCATGGCGATTAATATAACTTAGACCCATTAGGCTCTCTGATATTCATTTTAAAGGTTCGGAAGTTTTAACCCACTTTCGTGGTTCAAACCTAAGCTCAAATTTTTATAGTTCCAATAATCAAATTTCACCTTTCGGTCATTCACTCAATTATCTAGGGTCAAGTAATCATAAAGACTTTAGAATCACAAGTAGTTAAGGCATAGAAAATAGGATCAGGAGTGTAAATATTGCAATATAATTCAATCAATCCATACTCTAATAAGAATTCATTGGGCTAAGCTCAATCCTAGCATGAAGAATTACTCACTCATATTTGATAAACAAACAACAATAATTGAATAACAATTCATCATAGAATAATATAATATAGAGATAAGGAAGAAGAAAAACTCTTGATGAAATTGCGATCCCAAAAAATGTTGTTATTCTCAAATGGATGAACAATTCTCTATAAAAATATCTTCAAACTTGATGAAAGAGAAAGTCTTGTGTTATTTGTGTCATGTATGTGTATCTTCAATCAGAAAAACTCCCTAGGAACCAATGAAAAAACAAAGCAAAAGCCTAGGAGCTGGTTTGTAACGTTTACAATTAACGTTGAACCCTTACAAGCACCATATGCCCATATGCCAGAGCATAGTGTGGTTGGAATATTCTAATAAGGGAGACAATGTGAACTATGGGCATAACTCTGAGCATAGTGCGCTCTGAAAAATGCTTCTTTAGAGAAACATTATGTCAACACGAGCTATGCACATATCTAGACCTGTCCATTCGCGCTTTCGGGTTGGTTTCGGTCGGGTACAATTCGGTTTGGTTATTGTTCGGTTTGGTTATACCTTGGATATCCGAAGTAATGTGTCATGTCTAGTTCATATCAGGTGTATGCGGGTTGGTTTAGGATTAGTTAACCGAGGGACCGGGTTGGCAACAGTTCCGCATCGGTTGAAGTTCGAGTCGGGTGTCTATCGGGCTTGAATTGTTATCGGGCAATAATTAATCGGTTTTGCTCGGGATCGGATCGGGTTCGGGCCTCACAAAAATGGTAGTGATCGATTGTGGGCCACTGTCGGGCAGGCTTATTTCGGTCTCGGATGATGTTCGGTCGGGTTTAAAGCGATTCAGATCTAAGTCGGATAGACTTTTCGTTGGTTAAGGGAAAAACGGTTATGGTTTGGATCGGTTGGTGGTCGATGTCGGATCAGTTGTGTTTGGTTGGGCACAGTTGTACAGAAACTCTAACTTTTCGGTTGTGCTCAGTTGGGTACAGAAGCGGTTCATGTCTAAGTCGGATGAACGACTAAACGAGTATTGGATGAATTCAGATATTGACAATAGTTGATAATTTGATATGTAAATATGGTGATTCATTGATTTGTAAATGTAAAACATAAATTCTATATGTTGCGCATTTGGCCTTTTGTCAACTATTATAAGTTATAAATGTAACCATACGTATGTTATAAATTTTTTAGTAGTTACTCCCTCCGTTCCAAAATAATGTTCCAGTTTCTTTTTGGCACAGAGTTTAAGAATTTAGCTAAAATGTACAACTTTCTCCCGTATAACCCTTCCAATTCAAATGTAATTGGTTGTCAGATAAGATTCCCTCTAAAACTGAGCATATGTTAGTAACTCAAATAAGCTTTTGTTTCTAAAAGAAGAAAGTGGAACATTATTTTGGGACGGAGGGAATAAAAATTAGTAGTTAACTTACACCTTGTCATCTTATATGGTTAGACAAACTTAATTGTTCCATAAATGTACTTATGTATTAATTACACGGTCTTTTTGAAAACTGTTTATAATATTGAATCAGAAGAAGTGTAGTAATTCAAATAAAGCTTTAGAGGGCAAACTTGCAATTTGTGAATCAATCATTGGATTCCATATTTTGCGCTTGCTAAATTAACATACTTGAAATTAACATAATGGATTTCTCAAGTAAAATAATTGAAATTAACATAATAAATCTAAATTAGCATAATTAATCTGAATTGACATAGTGGAATCAAAACTAACAGAAGACAATCAAAATCAACATAAATAAATGAAAGTTACTCGAACAGCTAGCTTAAGAAATCAACAATTAGACAACTAAATAGAGAAATAAACATATTTATAAGTCAATAAAAAAAAGAAATTAAAAAAGAAAATAATAGAAATATTATCGAAAAAAATTTAACCCCTATATACATTTAGAAAGAATTCATTTTTCATAAATGATCAATCATAGTGTCATTAATAGCTGATCATGTGTATTTGACATGATGTATAATGTATCACCGATCATAGCTGATAAGATTATACCAAAAATGAACGATCATACATGAATTCATATTTGATCAAAGGTGATTGATCATGGTTGATATTGTTTAATTAAAGGCGATCGATCATAGATAGTTGATCAAAGGTGATAGATCATCGATTCATACTTCATCAAAGGTGATCGATCAAAGATTCATATTTGATCAAAGGCTATTTGAATGTTATTGAAATTTTAATATCAATTCAAATTGCAAGATTTTTTTAGCTTACATTATCCTTATTAGTCCTTAATGGTCATTAATATTTGATAGTCCTTTAAAAAATTTAAAAATTAAAAAATATAAATGCATTTCATAAAAAAAAATGTAACAAAAATTATAAATGCATTAATAGTCTTGTTCGGTTTACAATTGAGTTGGACATAAGTCGGTTGCGAGTGACAAATTATTGGTTACAATTCGGTTCGGTTATAATTCGGTTCGGTTACAATTTGATTCGGGTTTCAATCGGTTTCGAGTCCTCTATGATCGGTTCCATCTCGATTCGAGTGCATCACGATTCGGTTACATAACAGTTTCGGTGATAAATCGGTCGAGTTTGAATCTGTTTTAAACGGTTCTCATTCGGTTTCGGTTAAACTTCGGGTAACCAATGACTCGGTTCGATTTTGAAATCGTCGGTTGGATTCGGTTAGTGGTTACATATCAGTTACCACGTTTTGGACACAGTTCGAATTCGGATACCTCTTTTTCGGGTTTCATTATGATCGGATTTGTAACGGGTTCGGATCGGTTCGGTTTCGAACGCGCCAAATAATTGGTTTTTTTGGGTCGGGTGATTGGTTTTTTCGGGTCGGGTGACCATCGGTTTCGAGTCGAATTTTCGGGTCGGGTTGATTTTGGACAGGTCTACACATATCATTGAGCATATTGAACTCTTAAAAGCTTCTCTTGATGTGGGAGACTCCAATACGAGCTATGGCATAGTCCAAAGCATATTGAACACTTTTAAGTCTTGAAACTTCAACGGTTTGAAACTCCATTTTCTTGAGTCACTTATCCAAGCTTGTTGTGTTACAAAATGAAGCTGACTTCTGATGTTCTTACTCCAATGTGTCATCTACAATGCAAATAACATAACGCTAGTGTTAATAACATAACGATAGTATATGAGATCTTAGAAGACCAAATCAAGTCCAGTATAACATAAGAAGTAAATGAAAATAATGTAAAATATAGTGTTAATCACACACTTATCAGGTAGATAAAAATGGATGTACAAGATTGAGATTGTCTTCCCTTTTCTAAAAGGGATCGTTATCTAGGGCCTCTCGAAATTTAAACTGAAAATGCAAGGTCATAGTCAAATGAATTATGGATTCATTTGTTTCATCAGTTCGATTCAGAACTCAAGAAACATATTTGGACGAGATAAGGATGACTTAGAATCTTACCTTGTGTACTACGATTTCAGACATTAGATGACGAGGGAATGTATTTGCACACTTGCTAAAAGTTAAGTGGAAGATTGTTCGAGTATGTCCTTCAATCAAGGTTGCAAATAGTTCAAGATTAATAACAAAGATAACTACTTCCTCCCTTAGTTCAAGCTAACAATCTCGAAGGGATCCGTCCTTGTTGTATGGGATCAGTAGAGGGACTACACTTGGAGTTCTTTTATCTGTTAACTACGAACAATCAAGGAAGGACACGCACCAAAGGTAACAAATTTGATTCACATTGTACTGCTATATGTAATCATGTGATTATGATGATTTCACCAATTAGATTGTGGTCATAAAACTTAATAAAGGGAAGATTGTGTCCCATCAAAAAAAAAGGGGGAACCGGGGTGGGGGGGATTGTGAGTGGTGGTAATGGTGCTGGTTGAAGGATGGTGGAAGGAGTTGCTTGGGTGAGGGAATAACTGAATATACAAATAAATGTATTTTTGGGCTTTTTCTAGAGGTCAAAAAGCTCCAAAAAGGTTCATTCAGCCCTAAAAAGCTCTG
>ONZA01016102.1:11423-21576 GCA_900322205.1 Kewa caespitosa | reverse complement strand
ACTACTGCTACTCCTGCTACTCCTGCTCCTCCTACTGCTCCTCCTGCTCCTGCTGCTCCTGATCCTGCTACTACTCCTGCTCCTGCTATTGCTCCTCCTACTACTACTGCTCCTGCTACTGCTACTCCTGCTACTACTCCTGCTCCTGCTACTGCTACTACTGCTCCTGCTACTACTGCTCCTGCTCCTACGTTTTAGAAATTAACTTTCTTCCTCATAATTTTTTCTTTACTTCCTAACACCAAGTGGGGGCCTTGTTTAGGGAATTTAGTGAGTACTTAACTCACTCCTCCAAGTTCAAGTGTGGATCATCCAAGAGGGCAACTACAAGGGTAAAACTTCTAATCCTTTTTCAATTTTTCATCTTTTCTCTTAATCACACTTACTAACTCATTTTGCCTTTTTGTGGCCATTTGATTTTTCTTGTCTTCTAGCTTTTGGCGCATTTGGGTGCCCCCCGCTACTTGAGGCGGGAACCTCTCCAACCCATCACCATAAGAAAAATGGCTACTTGCCATTAGACGTCATTTTGACCCCCCACTATAACCGTTGTGAGTAAACTTGACGGTTGAGTGTTCAAATTGATGATTTTGTGATTAGTGTAAATATCACATTTTTCCATTTATTTTGACTAAAAAATGACAAGAAAAATTAATAATAACCGTTCTTGTGTGTTTGGTTGAATAATAAATGAGTCTCGGGAGACTGGTTTAATTCTCGGATTTTTGTACAGTTTGACACCTTGTTACAAAAAATACAATAACTTGCTCGATTGATGTCAGATTAAGGTTATTTTGAAAGCCTCATGGAATCTAACTCAAAGGGATTAATTTTGACACCAAGAAAGCTCATTTTGGACTAATGTATAGCTCTTGATACTCCTTTGAAGTTCGGTCAAATTTTAGTAACGATCAAGGCATAACCTACGATTTAGGCTGATTTCCTCTTAATCGGTTATGATTTTGGACTTTTATCCTTAATAACAAATGATGAGGACGTCTAGGGATTTCAAAAAAAACCTAACATGTGTGTAAACTCTCAGTATTTTTGGAGATTTGATTTTACCAATTCACCCAGTGCACTGTCTAAGGTCTGAACTTAGCGTTTTAACATTAAATCAAGACAAAAATGTTTTAAGTCATTAAAATACGATTGGGAAATTATCATGCGTACCTTCATCCGCCAAAAACACACAAAAAGATCGGCTTTTTTGATTAACCAAAAAATTACAAAAAATGATTTAGTAGTCCACCATCCAGTTTAATGATCATGCTGCCAATGGCCCAAAACCGAAACGAGTTGAGTCTATTTAACCCAGTTCTTTTGGTGTCCATGTAGAGGACTCAAGAATCTATAACTGTGATGCTGACTCAGCCCATTTCGATTTTTAACCAATTTATGGTGATTTTTCAAAATTGGGCGTAGCCCACTGTCTTGACCCGTTGAACTTATGACTTTGAGGATTTTTAATAAATTCAATTCAAGTCCGAAAATCACAAAAATATCCAGTCTAGTCCTTCAATAAGTGTACTAGCAACCACATTCTTTTTGTAATTTTTAGAGTCCATTTGACCAATTTTCCAGACTGAAAGTTTTATATGGTTAATAATAAACCGTTACCTGAATTTGTTGCCTAATTCCACATCGTGCTCCGGAGGCCTTTGTGCCCCGACATGACTTCATCCATGCCGCGAGTGGACTTTTGGTGACTCCCACGAGTGAAGACCGACTTCAAACGACCATTTTTCATTATTTGGACACTTGTCCTATTTTTAGGCTATTTTACACCACTTTTCCTATTTTTAGGAATTTCTAGCATTTTGCCATTCCTGGAATATTGTATTTTCTTTGTTTTTACATCCGATCATGTTAAAACTGTCTCCCGAGACCATATAGTGAAAATGTGTTTATCGCTTTCCTTCCATGCTTGCCATCACTTGTAAATACAACTCGGCTTTTATAACAAAATGAATCAAGTTGACAATTTTCAACGGTATATGAACCGCGATTCAATCTTGACATATTGGGCCTACTCATATCAATTTGGGCCATGATGAGACCGCCTTCCCCAATATTGACTCCCTATAAATTATTTTTAAACAAGATAACTCCTAAGCGGATATGCTCAAGTGGAATTACTTGGCTCTAAGCTCAAGCTGATATGTTTAGGCCCGATAATTGGCCCCAAGGATGACGGTTGACTTGGCCGCCCCTCTTTGTCTATCTTGACCTGAATGGCCATTAGTCTAGATTAATTAAGGATCGAATATCATTTGTTAATTACCACCTATCTCACACTTGCATGCTTGTTTAGACATAGGACCGGTATGTCCTTTAGATGTACGCCATGACCCCGTGCCAAATTTGAGGTTAGAATCGAACATTTGCTCGTACGCGATCATGGGTACTCCACCCACCTCCACATAAAACATTATCCTCCATTATCTCCAGCGGAGTACATACTCCCGTCTTGTGGAGTACCTAATGATTGAATTCGACCAAATGCTTGATCGTCCCCTCTTATTTGGCCTGAGGCATCACAATTGATATTTTGGGATACTCCGGTTCGCACTCCGGCTAGTCCCTGGTGACGTTGGTCGTACCCCAAACCCTCCCGCCTCCGGATTGATACGACTCTTAGACTGATTCATATGTGTTTGTCTCTTGGCTATTACTGCTTTGAGCAAAAACTGGCTCACCTATCATTGCCTGCTCCCACCGAGTGGCTCCATGGACCTACTGAATGGGTCCCCCGTACAGAATTACATTAGGGCTTTGATCCGTGCGTGGATTCAAGTACCATGATGAGCGGTACGTAGTGCAGTACTACTGTATCAAAGCCTGGCATACACCGAACGACATGTCGGTCCAACTGTCTATTTTTGTACATTCTTGTGCTAACTTCCAATGTGTACATCCATGATGCTTGTTTCAATTTTGTACTTTCGCGTGCTACTTATTAATTGCTTTCTTCCGTTCATTTTTGTTATAATCATGATCATCATCCAATTCACTCAAAAATTAGGGACAATCACGTATTAGTAGGTGCCCGTCGCAAGATAAATAGGGAAACAGGTCTTCCTCGGATGTCCGTACCCTACAACTTAAACTCGGACCCAGATCATCTGGTAGTCAAATATATTATCTTATCAATCACTGAGTCACTATGGTTTTCCGATGGTTTTCCTTAAAACCTAGTTCGGGTTTCCCTGAGAAACCCTCCTTTCTTGTTTGGGTTATAACAGGGTGGTGACTCCAAACCTTACTTTTCACAGGCTCTGCTGGGAATAATAGATGGGTTTCTTTTATTTTATAAAAACAACCCATCCCCTTGAGGTTTAGACTCGAACATACGTCTTGTCCCTTTCAAAAACAAACTTTTATCCCGTGAATTTGAGTGATGATCATGATCGTAGCCATGTACATTCTCACATGTATATATATACTTGTTTGCTTGCGTGTTGTTTGGAGTGCCTTGTTTGACGATCGGTTCGCACACACACACGTGTTGTATTTCAATTTCTTAGGCATGGTTCAACCTACTTGGTATGGGCCATTAATAGAATCACCTTAAAATAATAAAGGAAATTTTTGTGCATAAAATGCGCTACTTGCGACCTGTCAGTGCACAGAGCATCCACCCCATGAAGCATTTGGTTGATTGGGTCACGTGAACATAAATCTCTAAATGAAGCATTTAGACCATTAAGGTGCACTTGGACCAACGCATGCTTGATCTAACTTTTGTGTGATTGTACATACTATCCATCACATCTACATCGTGCATGTAGATGCATTTGCAGACATCGGCATTAGCATATAGCATCGAACTTATGTCCGTCCATTTGTCCATATAGATTTAGGTGCATCATCAAGCATATGTTCATCCATACTCATGTAACACATTTGTACATAGTTGCATGCATGCATTTGAGTTTGTCCTTAGGATCATGCATCCATCCATTTCAAAAAGCAAAAAAAGAGTCTCATCCCCGACATAGTTTCATTTTTGCATTGCACTTTGTCCCTAGGATCATGCATTCATCCATACTGAAAAAAAAAATCGTCTCATGTATTTGCATTCATGCATCCCGTACCCATGTAGGTCATTCTAAGGTCTTCTATTTGGGTCTCTTGTGTACATTTCCACCTTATTCCCCACAAAAATCTCGTCCTCCGAGTCACTCGTCCTCACGACGAAAATCGTCTCCATCCTTGTCTAGTCGAGTCCACCTCCTCCAAAAAATTCATTCACTCTCTTGATTCAAACACATGTACATTCTCCCTAATTCTCCCCGAGAGTCATCACAGTCAGAACCCCGCTTCCCAAATCAAATGTTTGAAAAGAGGAATTTCGTTCCCAATGCATACAAAATGACGCCTCACATTAGCATGGCATTATCCTTTCCCTCACATGCTAACTTTTGCATTATTCCTGCTATTTTGCAGGTGTTCTTGTTGGACCCTTGCCTCTTCTAGACTAATCAGATGCTCCACCATCATTGGTTTGCCACTGCTCTCAGGTGCTACCACCGTAGCAACACCATCGACTGTTTACCATCACATCAGTACCCCACTCCAGAGGATGGCTGATTTCCCAGACGGTAACCCACAACCACCTCCTCCGCAGGCGGAGGGCCCCCTAGCCGAGCTCCGGGCGATGATGCAGCTACTCCTCCACCGACAGATGACCTGGAAAATAATATGTCCAACCTTACAAAGAACGAAGGCCAATGTGTCCCCACACCCGAGGTTCCCTTTAACCTTGAGTCAAACTCTGTCGCAAGAGACGGAGAAATGGTAGTCTAGATCCGTAATATGAAAGAAGTACTCAAAGAGATCACCAAGGCTGAGCTCTGGCTAGAAATCCATATGGCCTCTCTTTGTTTCCAAAGGTCCGACTTCCTCCTAGTTTCAAGATGCCTAACTTGAGCAAGTTCAATGGAACTGGGAACCCGATTACATTCTTGAAAATGTATGTCCAAGCCATGAGCCCCTGGGGAGTATCCGTAGAGCTAATTGCTCGATTGTTCCTGCAATACCTTGATGGTGCTGCGGCCACATGGTTCGTCAAGATGGAGAACTCTAAGAAGACCACCGTGGCCAACATTGTGAGGGAGTTCACTGACTAATTCAAGTACACTGAGGAGGTTGATGTGACTAGAATTGATCTTGAGACCACTTATCAGAAGGACGGCGAGACCTTCCCTGCATTCATTTCAAGGTGGCGCATTAAGGCCGCACAGATGTTGGTCAGGCCTACTGAGGAGGAACAGATCCGAATGGTTGTCAAGAACCTCTCTTCTAACCTGTAAAAGAAGATGCAGTTCCAATACTTCCCATCCTTTAAGGCTCTAATCTCCACGCGTTCCATGATCGAGGAAGCCCTGCATGTCGAGAAAGCGAGGGCTTACAACGGGGCATAGTCTTGTTCTAGATACAAGAAGAGTACCCCTTATGTCTCTAACAACAATGTCTCTTTGGCCCAAAACAAAATTGCAGAGGTCAGCAATGTCCGCTCAGACAATCCTTTTTGTTTAGCTGGGGCCGCTAGGCGACAATTCGATCCAATCAAGATGTCATATTTTGAGGCTTTTAGGCAAATAACCAAGGCAGGGATGATAAGGCCGCTCCAACTTAGGAACCCTCCACCTCTAGTTAGGCCGGGGAAAAATCCCAATGAACATTGTGACTTCAACCAATACGCGGGCCACACGGTTGATGATTGTCTAGCACCGAAGCATAAGATCCACAACCACATTGATGACAGTAGAATCGTCATCACACCCAAGACCAACTCAAATGCTCCAAATATAACTAAAAATCATCTCCGAGAACACTCTAGCAAGAACATTAATGCCATCACATTTGAAATTTGCGGAATAGATCCATCCTCCCTCATTGAGGATCTCCCACCTCGTCTACACCAGTTGACCGTCATCGATTCACCCAACAGCTCAAAGATTGATTTATACAAGACGAACAAGGTGATCTTGGGTCCAGTTCTCCTTACAAGCGTAGGGTCAGGTCCCTTTGCTAATCTTTGCGCCACTGTGGATGGTGATGACAATTTCCTCATATTAGACCATGAGCATCAAGAGGAAGACTCCTCTGTCATGAGAATTGTTGAAGGACCCGACCCCTACTCAATTCACGCAGGGTCGTGGCAACTTGTCTATCTTCTTCACGATTTGCATTTTGATGACTATGCTACACCAGATGTTAACCACCTTACGAGGGTTAGTCGACACTTTAAGCCTTCCTACCTAGAAGAAGAAAACCCGCTCGAGGATCTAAAGAGGAAAGAGAATGGAAAAGAGATCCTGGTGGAAGGGAATGATGACCTAGACGACACCATAAGGAGAATGAAACAAGTAAACGCCAATGTCTCAATTTGGAAGCTCATGATAACTTCCCAGCATGACCGGGCAGCAGTGCTGAAATATCTAAACCAGATAGTGGTGCAACCTGACTTGACTCCCAATGAGATGGTGGGCTCATACACGGCTCCTCTTAGGTTCTCATGTTTACCGACGAGGCGTTACCGGATGATCTTAATAATAACAACTCTTTGCACATCACTGTTGGATGCAATGGGAGGCGCGTTTCCCGAGTTCTTGTTGATAATGGATCAGCAGTTAATGTTTGCCCTCTGAGAGCCCTTCAGAAGTTGGGATTCTCTCTTGACCTTGTCGAGCCATCCTCGCAAGTCGTCCGAGCATACGACAATGCTAAAAGAGAAGTCCGCAGACTATCAAACTTTAGCTTGAGAAAAATTCTATTGCTCGAGAGGTTGATTTCCTTGTCATCGACATACCGGTCTGTTTCCACTTGCTCCTATGCAGACCATGGCTGCACCAAACCAAGGCCCTTGCTTCTATTTTACACCAGAAAGTCAACTTCCAGACTAAGCATGGAACTGTAACTTTAAAAGGGGATCCTTAAATCATGGCAATCACTGCCTCTAACAATCCCATTCTTCAGCTGAAGGATGATTTGGGCGACCGTTTGAACGGATTCATGGTCAACGCCATCTCGGTTGAGGATGAAGTATGGGGAGATGGTGATGATGAATGGGACGGACAAGACCTTGATAATTCCACTTCGATGATCAATCTCAAGTGAAAAATGGTGAAGCTCCTTTGGATGCTGAAAATTTACCCTCGGGACCACAATTGATCCGTGACAAGGATATTGAATAGGATGCTATCAACGCCAACGTTCGCTTCACCATGCCTGAATTGATCCTATTTCCGAATGTGAGGCTACCATCTGGATACATACTTTCTTAACTTCCCCAAGTATAAAGGAGAGGGTAGCGCTATGGTTCATTTTGAAGAACTTTGTACAACCTCTGTATCTAACAGGAGTCCCCGAAGCCTATCACCCCGCTTTGTCCAATCAGAGTCTCGAAGGGAAGGCACTGGAATTGTATTTATATATTCTTGAGTCCCAACGCAATAGCTGGAAGGATCTGTGTAACAATTTTCTAAGATGGGTTCGCGTGTACCAAAGCTATGACATGGAGATGATCAAGCTGCAACCCATACACCAGTATCCCACTGAACACTTCTCTCGTTACGTGGCCTGCTGGAAGGAATAGTGCCGCAAGGTCAGAAAGCCACCTACTGGGAAAGAGACCATCCTCATGGTTATCGAAGGGTCAAGAAACCGCTACTTACATGAGTTGCACCGTCAGCAGTGCACTAGACTTGGAGATCTCGAGAAACTTGGCTTCCGCATCAACATGCAGATCTTAAATGACCCTTATGAGACTTATGTGGCAGCCCACTCAGGTGCTAGACTTCATTAACTTCCCTCCAAGAAGCCGTATCCTTTCCACCAGTGCCAAAGTGTGGTCTTTTCCCGATTACACGAGCAGGGCATCCTGTACCTGCTTCCTCCTCCAACTGAAACTCCTGCATTCAAAGTTAGCCTCAGCCGCTACTTTGACTACCACCAGAAGTATGGTCATACTACAGACGATTGCCCTGCACTCCAGCTCTGTCTTCAAGAGTTGGTCAACAAGGGCACCATCTAAGTCACCCCGGGGAGGCCCAACTCCGCCCTTTTGTGTCCGTATAGGCAGCCTACACCACAATTTCTAACTCTCATCTTTAGTGCAGTTTAAGTTTCTGCACTTTCATTTCAATGTAACATAGGCCCGAACTCCGTTTTGTCTAATCCCCGCAAATTTTGTCTTCACCTGTAAGAATGTGCACCGGAGTACGTACGCAACTCCTCAGGAGTTGGACCACAATATAAACCCAAAATCAAGAAACCAAAAATCTCTATGTTATCCATGTAATTAGAACTACGTGGACCTGATTCTCCAAAGCAGTTTTGTAAAATCAATCTGATCATGTCAACGACTTACTCACTAGCACACACTGCAGATACATAGGCAGCCTTCGGGCTCGGTACAAATAAATATAAAAATAAAAACATGTCTTTTGTATGAATGAAGGAAAGAAATTCCCACGCTCTCTTCCCCAAGTGGATTCCTACTCTTACTCTCAGGGGGGCGACCCCCAATCCTATTCCAAATGATCTTCCAGTCCTTCAAATCCTCTAGGGGAAGTTCCCTCAAGTGTGTCACCATCACAAGCATCACGACTTGAGTGATATTCGTCCATCATCGTTCAAAGTTTTGTCTTGTCTAACACTTCTCCTTGTCCAGATGGCCAAGCCTGATTAGATCAGAAGTCAACTTCTCACCGACCTACCCTCAAGGGGCAGACAAATTTTGCAAGAGGGGCATGTATGTTACTTCGAATAGGACCCGGAACTGAGTTAGGAAAGAATGGAAAAGGAATTAAAGAACCAATCCTACCCTTTGACAACAAAAGCTGTGCAGGTCTCAGTTTCTCTCCTAAACAGAGACCTCACCCCCACTTCTCTCCCAAACACACCCTGAATGGCTGGTTTGTTCAACCAGGCCAAAACACCTTGTACTACGGCTTCCCTGAGCCGTGGTATGACCCAAAAGAACAAAAGACCTTTCCTGGCATGGAGATATTCTTCAATCATCTCCAAGTTAGTAAGGATCAACCTGCAGCCAATACCTATAACACCACAACGGAACAATGTGACTTGGTTGAACACATCAGATACCGAGCTTTAAACCACTTTTTCCAAATGAGTCACCTCGATGAAGATGATTTTGACCCTACACACCTAATTTCCTCCAGCCAGAACATCCGAGAGTGGAGTTGGGAGTTTAAGAAGACGGGGGGAGACAATGAGATTCGAATCTATGTTGGCAACCACCCTCCAAAACACGAACAAGCTACAAAAAGCCTACCCGATCCAAACCCCTACACTAGGTCAGGAAACTTTCTTGAGTCAGAAGTAAATCCTTTTAGTGAATTAGGCCTTGCTATCTATGATTCTTACCATTCATCTTCATCATCCTCCAAAAAGAGCCTAGCCTCAACTACAAATTTATCTGACACCTCAGACAAAGAAGACCCACCCTTAGGTTTTGAGCATATTTGCATGCAAGAGTATGTCATAGATCATGATGCATTGCATGAATCAAGGACATACATGTCACTGATTGAAGAGCCCATACTTATAAACATCGGCACAGAAGAAAACAGAAAAGAGGTCAAACTTGGCTCGACGCTGTCACCAGAGGAGAAAGAGGCAGTCACAGCGCTTCTCAAGGAATATGTTGATGTGTTCGCCTGGTTATATGCGGACATGCCAAGTGTTGACCCCGACATTACCCAACACCGTAAACAGTTGTTCCTGGATAGTAAGTCGAAGAAGGAGAAAGTTCGCCGCATGAAACCTGAGATCAGTCTGAAGGTCAAAGAAGAGATCGAGAAACAGATCAATGTCGGTTTCCTTGAAGCTATTAAACACCCATAGTGGTTGGCCAATATTTTCGCTGTCCCTAAGAAGGATGGCAAAGTCCGGATGTGCATTGACTTCCGTGATCTGAATGCAGCCTCCCCTAAAGACTATTTCTCTTTGCCTCTTATCGACATGTTTGTCAACAATAAGGCTAACAATGTCATGTTCTCATTTATGGATGGCATCTCGGGATATAATCAGATCCTAATCGCCTTGCAAGACATGATAAAGATGGCTTTCATCACCCCTTGGGGAACACACTCCTAACGAGTGATGTCATTTGGGCTCAAGA
>ONZA01016101.1:11681-21850 GCA_900322205.1 Kewa caespitosa | reverse complement strand
AATAGAAAATAAAAGGGATAAAAATGTAGAAAAATCACAACTCCCCTCCTAAGGAGTGCCTTAGGAGGGGAGGACCCTCAAGAGTCTACCTTTGGTCAGGATGCTCGTCGAAATTTATTATACGCAAAATTTTGTGGGTCGGTTTTGTGTTTAAAGGGGTTTTTTGTGTTTTTTGGCTTAGGAAATTTTTGAAAAATGATCACAAAAATGCCTAAGCTTGGAGAAAGGATACTTATGGTTGCTGGGAGTATTTTAGCAGAGGTTTAGGTTGTGAATGTTGTATATGTCGTATGATTAATGCATGGATTTATGTAGGAGTGAAAAATTTAATGCACCTTGGCCCAACGAATATGGATCAATTTGCTGGGACACAGGGCGATTTTGCCTATATTCGATCAGCACCCAGCAAATATGATACTGTTTGCTGGAAACTGAACCATGCATATGGGTTCAAACGGTCAGGGGAAGCTCAACACACAGCGATATGAGAGAAAATTCGCGGCCTAGCGAATAAGATGCTATTCACTGGGAGCCTAACGTTTTGTTTGTAATCGCTGGGTGGCAGCGATTATGCTTGCAATCGTTGGCTCTTGATTTCTCTCCTTCATTATGTTTTTGGCTTTCTTTGGCTAGAAATCCTACGGTAAACATATGAAAGCTTCAAGGGTGAGGTGAAATAACTGTTTTTGACTTTGGTTGACTTTGGATTTTTTTTGGGTTTTCATTATTTTGCATTTTAGAAATATCCGGGAGCAGTACCATAAACTATTTATTGTCATAGGATCATTTGGGGGATACTATTTTGGTGTCAACAAAAGCCCCCATTTTGGCCGAGGCGCCGAGCGGCGAAAATCAAAGTATGTCTTTCGCAAGTGTAGAGTGCATTAGCTTACCGAGTGGGTAGCTCAAAATGTATGATTAGGGGTATAGGCCCTTTTATCCTTCATAAAGGATGATACCGGCTTTTAATGAGATCCTGGGTTAAGATAAAGTGAAAGAAGAGTTTATCGATATCTTGGGGTCAAGAATGTGTTCGGAGGAGTTTATCGACATCCTGGGGTCAGAAAATGGATTTGAAGGAGTTATCGACATCCTAGGGTCATAAATGGAATTTTGAAGGAGTTTATCGACATCTTGGGGTCAGAAAATGGATTTGAAGTAGTTTATTGACATCCTGGGGTCGAAAAAAGTATTTGAAGGAGTTTATCGACATCCTGGGGTCGGAAAATGGATTTGAAGTAGTTTATCGACATCCTGGGGTCGAAAATGTATTTGAAGGAGATTTGAAGGACTTCATCGACATCCTGGGGTCGGAAAATAGATTTGAAATAGATTTAAAGGATATATGGGTATTAACTGACTATCGAGTCATAAAAAATATGAATTTGGGCATTCATTGACCACCTGAGTCGGAAAAATTATTTCAAATATTTTATTGACCTTCTGGGTCAAAAATTTCATCGCTTATTGACTGGTTGAGCCAAAAAGTGAAATTTTAGATTTTAGAACCGACCGTCTGTGTTAGATTTTTGTCCAGACGATATGGTTTTGAACAATCTCGCGCTCGAATACCGGCGTTTAATCACAACAGTAGAGTATTTTGAATTATATATAACAAAAAGGTGGGCGCCAAAAGGGAAAATTTTGAACGGCGCTAGAGAGGGACCTAGTGAATATTTCCTAATTGGCTGGAGGTCCAGCGAATATGAGCATTTTTGTTGGGTGCCCAGCGAATTTGCTAAAATTCGCTGGGCCATGATTTAAGCTGGGAGGCAGAACGCCTCCCGGCTCATTTCGCGACACAGCTCTACTGTCTTCTTTCAATTTCTCTTTTGAATCTCCATTGTTTTCACTCAAATTTTCTTCCTTACTCATCTAAAGCTTGTCTTCTTAGATTCCTAGCTCGAATCTACCACTTATCTCTCTTCATTATCGAGAAATTAGCTCAATTGTGTGATAGCTCGTTTGAGAATGGGTTTGAAGAAATGGTTCAATTTCTTCGCATTCTTCGTGACCATGATGGTCATAGGCCCCATTTATAGCAGGGACAACGAGGAGGAGGCCCAGGTGGGGCCGATTCACCATGTATTTCGGGGTAGGCCCGTGGGTGCCCCGAAGTACAAGCGCAAGAAGGTCGGAGATGAGCTCCGAGCTGGGCATTGGTTCGTCCGGTGCGAATGGAAACCAAAGCAAGAGTGGAATCCTTTGGGGCTCTTGCTTAACCCCGATGAGCACTTGTCTTACCGTGTGAGAGAAAAAAAAAGCGGTAAGTTCCGAAGGTCTACTCTTTGTATTTTCGTGAAATTCATGTATTTTGGTGGTTTTCCGATGTGCATGTGTATGTGTGATGGATTTGGGATAAAACTTCGGATACATATGTGATGCATGGATGTAGGTTGATGATGAATGGGTGTTGGTATGTGTGAATTCCGTGAAATCATGCATTTTTGAGTCACGCACGCCAAGTGTTCGACGAAATGCCCCTTAAAGTTTTCATCGATTTCTTGCTAGAAAATGCACTTGTAATGATTCGTATGATATTTGTCTTGCCATAAAACATTGAAATGAACCCATTAGCTCATGTTTTATTGCTTTAGAACATATTTCATGTTATGTATGTTTCTCTTCGTTCGGCAAAATGCTGAAATGCTCGTCGTTTGTGTGCATAGGTGTATGTGCGTATTGCCCATGATTTTTTCCATGAGCTATTTTTTGTTGATCATATTGTGTATGTATTCTTCTCATATGAAGATAGGGCGCACTTGAGAGGTTACGGTGGTATAGACGAGGTTATCGCCACATACCGTTCTCTCGTTAGGGATCTTGGCGACGACTTTATCGTTCGCTTTGAGGAGACCAAGTTTGGACTTCTGTTTAGTTCACTTTGTGGTTGTGAGTATGTGAACTGTACGGTCGCATGGCTCTCGTCGAGCACTCCTGGGATACGACCGGCACTTTTCACCTCCCGATGGGCAAGATGACGATCAAGCCATCGGAGTTTGCGCTGATTAGTGGTGTAGGCTTTGTAGGCGAGCCTCTGCCTCTAGACGGTTCCATCTACCGTGAGTTGGAGAGATTGACAGACATGATTGGGTTGGACTTCTTGCGGCTGACGACCCCTAACAACGGAGTTGTTCCTTACTCGATCTGTAGGGATGTCCTGACAGACCATCTCGATGATATGACTCCGGATCAGATAGCACGGGTCTTTGTCGCCACCCTCTTGGCTTGCACCCTGTTTGCGGACAAGGGTAGCCGTCTTTACTTTTCATACCTCCCAACACTCGAGGATTTTAGGAGGATCAGTGGATATGACTGCGGCGCACCTGGCTATGCGACCCTAATAAAGTACTTGAGGCAGGGATGCCGTCAAATGAAGAACAAGGACATTCTTCTTGGTGGATTTTGGAAGGTGATTGAGCTAATGCCTCTTGTAGCCTTCAATTGCCTTATATTTGTCTATATTTTGAGTCACAAACTATTTTCTCGTGCGCAGATATGGTTCTATGAGCACTTTCCAGTCTTCAGGCCCCAATGCAATGAGCCTCGAGCTTTTCCGATCTTAGCTCGTTGGTCGTCGACGTATCTTAATGCGCCTAGAGATATTCCTCTTTAGAAGCAACGGCAGATGCTGCACGAGTTCGCCTCTCTTCAGGTATACATGGATTGCATGTATTTTGCTTTTTGATTTGTGTATTATGCACTTTATATCTGATCCAACGTTTTCTTTTGCTGCTTTCCACATCTTGTACACTCCTTGATCAGATGTGACCGGTGTCCCTGCAGAGGTACGTCATGCGATTCGGGAGTACAATCTGAAGAGGATCCTGTTCGAGGGCCTTCGATCACGTGTCGAGCAAGTAACTCAACAAACCATTGGGAGGTTTGAGGTCCCTCAAGATCCTCTGGACTCTGTCTTCTACACTTACTGTCTTTCTGTGATGGAGTTCAGGGCGGCTACGCGAGGTGTTGAGTTCTCATACTTCATCCAGCAGCTAGGTGATGATGACCCAACCCTCGCTTACCAAGCGTTTTCTGCAGTGAGCGTCTGATGCCGGCTACTCTTCTTTTTGTTGAGGTAAGACTTCCACTACGCCTCCTTGCTTTTGACTTTATTCATGTTTGATGAACTCTGATGGAGTTTCTTTGTTATTTTAGGGCGGGGTGCGCATTCCTGTGCCAACTCTATCTATCAGCCATAAGGACGAGTCGGGAACTTGTGTCACACTGGAGATCCTGTACATATGGGATGACGAGTGTGAGTACCTTGCCCTGCTTGAGGGGAACCGCAGGGTATGCATGCCAACTTTGCTCTTTTATAATTTTAGTGGTTGCATTTCATTAATGGTTGTCTTTCGTTTGACCTTGCAGATGTACCCGGAGGAGACCAAGGCGACCCTGAAGGTCGTCTTCACCATGAAGAAGCATATCCGGCGACTCTTCACTTTGATATGTGCTTCTCGTACTCAAGCGAGAGAGGTATATCCCTATGCTCTTTCCTTTTTATTTTTGCCAACATTATGCTCTCTTATGGCTGATTTTTCCGATTTATCCTTGCAGGGGGTCGTCCAGCCTCAGCAGGTGCCACCGATGAGGGCACCGAGGCCTCAGGCTGGTCAGTCGCAGCACAGAGGCAGTCATGCCTTTTAGGCTCAGGGTTTGAGCCGTTCGGCCCATACGACCGAGGGTCGTGGGAGCAGTTCTCGCCGCCAGCCTCGGGCGCAGCAGCAGGCGAGGGATCTAGAGGCCATGGGTAGCCACGATGTGGAATCGCGTGTCATTCCTACCAACCAATAGGTGGCGGACCTGAATACCATTTTGGATGTAGAGCAGGGTCAGATGCATGCGGGGCTTTCCCGCAAGAGGCGTGCCGGGTCGGCGCCCCTAGCCATGATTAGTAGGCCGTTCCATGTAGATAGCGATTTCCCCAAGGTATCTTGAACTCTTTTTTTTTTTGTAAAAAAGTTTTATTATTAATGAAATTTTATTTTCCGAAAATTGTTTGTTATGCACACATATACATGAAAGAGAATAATAATTTGTACACATATATAAAAATAAAGAATAAAAAATGAATAGAATTAAAATAAGAAGATAAGAATTTATGTACATTGTAAGAAAAAGATTCCCATGGACATACTTATGCACAAAATTAATTAAATTAACCAAATGTAATAAAAATGAGAATGCATTTACATGGGGGGCAAAGAATTGAAAGCCGAAACGGAAAAAATTAAGTCCTAAACCGAATTAACTCAAGGTGAGTGAATGATCACTTAAATGTGACATTCGACGAAATAATCGTCTTCCAGCCCAACGAATATGAGGATAATCGCTGGGAACCCAGTGATTATGCCCAATATCACCAGGTCACCCAGCGAATATGATTGTATTCGCTAGGTTGAGTCCCAGGCCTGATGCTTCGTGTTCCTTTTTGCGAGCGTTTTTGCATGTAGAGCTATAAAATGGTGGCTTTGCATGGCAGAATACTGCACCTGAACCACGAAACTCTCAAAATTCTCCATTTCTTAGATCTTTTAAGCTCAAAATCTTCCCGAACTTATGGCCAATCTCTTTGAAAAATCCTTTGATAGTTGGATGAACTCCATGTCCATGGAGGAACATCAACGTTTAAACATCTTCAACCTAGCTATCTTCTTCACCCTCAAATAAGTGAAACTTGTTTGGGTTCTCCTAAGGGCGTCCATCAAGTTTCGGATGCCTGACCTTCACATCTTCCGCCTTGGAAGAACCGAGGAATTGTGTCCTTCGGTAGAGGAATTCTTCGCAATTCTAGGCATTCCCCCAGGCATCAACATGGCGCTTCTCGTGTTGAGCGACAACTTCGAGTCCTTGTATGAGGATTATCTCGTCCTCAACCATGATAAGGCTAGAGATATTCTTGACGGGGATCACTTCAACTTGCTCAAAGTGATCGAACACTTTTCTCCTCCTCCCTTGGAGAATGATAGTAGAGCGAGGACATTCCGACGACGGGCATTTGTTTTGTGTCTCCTATGCAGCTTCCTTTTCGTGGGAAGTGGTAAGCTAGCCCGTGCTTCTCTTCTACACGTTGTCAAGATGATGGAGGAACAGTGTAGTCCTACGGCCCTTGTCGTGGGAGAAATACTCGCTTGCTTGGATCGCTTGGTGCACGAAGAGGATGGTGACTTCTCGGGAAGTCCTTTGCTTCTCCAAGTGAGTATAATGCCTCTTTCTTTTTTTTCTTACATGCTTATATTTTTTTTTTCTTTTGCATGATTATTGATTCTCTTTTCTTTGTCCATGTAGATTTGGCTCTTAGAGTACCTTCGGTTGGTGAAGAAGTCGGATGCTTTCATCGCATATACACCCCAAGAAATTTCCTTCTCACCAACGCTTGTATGAGGAGAAGGCTCTCGGTGAATGAATTATTCACTTGGGAGGGAACCCCACAGTCCGTTGGAGCATCTCGTGGTGGCATCTTACCAACATGGTTGGACGCATGGAGGAAATACCAAATAGCCAGGTGGTGAGTCTTACCCATCTATGACGTGTTATCCCACTCGGGTTATGTGTTAATATGGACTAGCCCAACACATCCCTAGAAAAGACACTACCGTCTAACCCGAGGTAAAGTTGAGTGTTAGACAATTTTTGGGGTAACTATTGGAAAAAGTGTCCACATTGGGTAGTTCCCCATAAGACTTCATCTCTATTCGTGACGGGCTATTACCTTGCGTGTGTGATTTCTGGCGACCCAAATAAGCGCAAGGAGTCTTGGGAAAATGAAAGACAAGGGTTGAGGAAAAAAGCACCGCCACCTAGCCAACCTAAAAACAAAATTCTTCCTCCACAGAAGAAAAAGGCGAAGGCTAAGCCCCCGATTTCGAAGGTTCATCCTATGGATAAGGTGCCTCCCAGGAGGAGGAGGAAGACGCACTTGGTTTGGCGTTGCAAGGATGAAGCGAGAACGAGCGCGGCTCCCCCCGAAGGACCGTCGTCCTCCCAAAGAGAAGGAGGAGTAGAGCATAGGTCTTTAGGATTTTGAATGATGTACTTTTTTGTATTCCCACTCTAAGAATAGTTTTTTCATTTTGAAATCCTTGTAATAGACTTATGAATCTGATATATCAATAAACATTAATCTTATATCATTTCTTATTTGTACTTGTTTTGATTTTGCATCAATATTTGCATCGCTCTTACTATTTTTTTGCTCCTTTTGAACTAGAATTGTATTTTGTTTTGCATTCTGCATGGGACGCAAAAGCTGGTAGCCAGCGAATTTCAGAAAATTCGCTAGGGGGCCAGCGAATTTGGGCTAAATCGCTGAGCACCCAACAAATTTGAACAAATTCGCTGGGTTGAAGCCCAATTTCATTTTTATTTTTTGCCTATTGTCTTTCCTTTCTCTTCCCATTTATTCCATAATATTTTTTGGAAATAAAAGAATGTCTTTTTCTAGAAAAGAAAATTTACTAAGGTTTAAATGAATATTGAAAACCTTAATAAATTATATCATTTATGCTCTATGATTATTTTTTACCATTATAATTTTTGAAAAGAGAATGTCTTTTCTAAAATCATACGTTTTTTTTAGTTGGTCCAAATCATGTTTGACAATTTGGAGCCAAAGTAAAATTGAAGCCCAAATCAATTTCTACTACATGCATAGCCTAAAGTATAGTACAGACTTAAATTTTGAATATGGGCATAGTGTAAAGCATAGCGCATTCAGCCAACATGTGTCTTTTTACTTACAGAAAGGGAAGTGTTTATCATATTTTTGAATGAGCTAGGCCCTTGTGGGTTACCTACGTATCCGAATAGGAATCAGGCCGAATGTAGTTCAAATAAAGCGATGTTGATTGATTTTTTCTTAGAATTTAGGTCGGGCCCTTGCGGGTTACCTATGTATCCGAATGCGAATCAGGCCAAATGTAGTTCAAGTAAAGTGATGTAAATGATGTGGATTGATTTTTTTTCTTAGAATTTAGGTCTGGCCCTTGCGGGTTACCTACGTATCCGAATGGGAATCAGGCCGAACATAATTCAAGATGATAAAGNATTTTGTTTTTTTTTTTTTGCCTAATATTATATTAGATAATATATGGGCGTTAAACGATTATTGAACTTGGGAATTACGCGTAAAATTTCTTAAGTTGGTCTAAATTAGTTAGTTGGGAAAACTCTGTTCCATCCAGATCCATTAGTAAGACCGCTCATCCGAAAATGATCTTTTTGATGATGTACGGTCCCGACCAATTTGGGCTAAACTTACCGCGTGGGTCTCGTATAGGTTCTCGATTTTCATTTCAAAATCAAGTCCCCTTCTTTTAACGATCGTGGTCGTACCTTTTTATTGAAAGTACAAGCCAGTCTTTTTTGATACATTTGAACATTTTGCAAGGCATTTAGACGTCTTTCGCCTAGTAAGACTAAATGCTCGTATCTTTCTCTTGCCCAATCAGCCTCGGGAACGTCACTCTCTAGATATACCCTAAGGGAAGGTATCTTAACCTCAATGGGAAGGACTACCTCCATACCATAAACGAGTGAATAAGGCGTTGCGCCTGTGGAAGTCCGCATGGCACTCCTATATCCCCATAATGCGAACGGAAGTTTGTTAGGCCGATCCTTATAGGTTTCGCTCATTTTATGGTAAATGGTTTTGATGTTCTTATTGGCGGCCTCAACATAGCCATTGGTTTGTGGCTTGTAAGGCGAGGACCTACGATGCAATATCTTTTATTGTTGCAAGAGATCCGCGGTTTCCTTTTTGAAGTTTGACCCATGATCACTAATTATCTCATGTGGGACTCCATATCAACAGATTACATTATTTTTGATGAGCTTCGCAACTTGTTTGGAAGTTAATTTCGAGTAGGATGCTGCTTTGACCCATTTTGTGAAATAGTCGATGGCAACAAGGATTTACTCGTGTCCGTCTGTGCCTGTAGGGCTTATGTTACCGATAATGTCGATTCCCCAGGTTGAGAAAGGCAATGGGGAAGTCAAACCATAAAGCATTGAAGGCGGCATGTGTTGTAAATTCGCATGGATTTGGCATTGCCTGCATCGTTTCATATATTGGCTACAATCATTTTTCATTGTAGTCCAATAATATCCTTGCCTTATTATTTTCTTCGAAGCGTGTGCTCGTTCATGTGCAGGCCGGATACTCCTTCATGCACTTCTCCCATGATTTGTTTCGCTTGTTCTTTGTCAACGCAAAGAAGGCAAACGCCATATGGGGTTTTCTTGTACAATCTGTCTAGGAACACCACAAATTGTGCGGCAAGAAGGCGAATGGCCCTTTGTGCCCGCGGGTCATCATACCCTGGGGGATACTCTTCGCTCAATTTACAATTGAGGATGTCGGTATACCATGGAAGTTTCTCCAAAGTGTCTACTTCTACGGTGTAGTGGTGAGCGGGTTCTTCCCTCCTTTCGATAAATATGGGAATCGTTTTGAATTCGGGAGGGATAGTGATCATGGATGGTAGCTTAGGGAGCGCGTCTGCGAATTGGTTCTCCTCTCTCGTAAGGTTAGTATAGAAGATTTCGAAAAAGTTTTCGGCTATCTTTTCTAAATGGGCTTGGTAAAGGGCCAAGCTCTCATTCTTGATTTTCCACTTTTTCGGGATATGGTTTATGATTAGGGTGGAATCTCCGTACACCCTAAGGGTTT
The DNA here is from genome assembly GCA_900322205.1 of Kewa caespitosa. Classification (NCBI taxonomy): domain Eukaryota; kingdom Viridiplantae; phylum Streptophyta; class Magnoliopsida; order Caryophyllales; family Kewaceae; genus Kewa; species Kewa caespitosa. The sequence continues at coordinate 12,177 of ONZA01016101.1, read as the reverse complement.
TAATCCCTATGGCTACTGCGGCTTGTAATCCAACAATGCAAGCCTTGTACTCCGCAGTGTTGTTAGTTACCTCAAAGTCGAGTTTTACTGATAATGGGGTGTGTGCCCCATCAAGTGAGACTAACAAGACTCTACACCATATCCCCTGTGATTCGAAGTACATGAGCCAAGTCTCGGTATCTGCATTTATGATGTGCTCATTCGGAAATTCATGCTCTTCTCCATTTTCTTGACCTTTTACGGGGTGGTCAGCCAAATATTCAGAAATGGCAAGCCCCTTGATGCTTTTCATGTTTTCGTATTTAGGGTCAAATTCAGATAGCATGACAGTCCAACGAGCTATCCTTTTTGTTAGTATGGGTTTCTGAAAGATATGCTTTGTTGGGTCTTCTCGAGACCTTATATGCACTTGATCATTGAGCATAAAGTGTCTCAGTTTTTTAGTTGCACATACCATGGCGAGACATGTCTTTTCTAAAGTGGAATAACGCGTCTC
>ONZA01016099.1:17273-30802 GCA_900322205.1 Kewa caespitosa | reverse complement strand
GTGAATGATGAAACAACTTAGAAAACATTTAGGATTAAATCACTTATGGAACCAAATCGAATTACAAAGTTCTAATTCGGGCCGTTCGTAAGAACTGGCAAGTTGGATGCATTCCACATTCTATTTGAACCATTACCCCCGAATCTAGACTTTGGTTAAAAGATCAAAGGAGCCAAAAGACGTTTTCCTTATTTTCCAAAAATAAGGTGGCGACTCCAAGCACCACATTTGTGCCATTTCGCACATTACAAAAATGACGATTATACCCCCATACACGCAACTTATTCCGTGGGGGGTACGCGCACCTTATTTCAACTTCCGCCTTGCACATCCTCTAAGCGAGAGGGCCGTGACCCTTACAGTGGAGACTGCGCTGGGGCTTAACTTAAGATGGTGGAACTTGAAAACGAATTAGAGAAAAAAAGACGTAAATTGATTTGGTTCAAAATGCATCATTTCTTTCATGTAGTATCATGCATACGTGCAACCTAAGTAATCCATGATTAAACCCAAAGGGGACGAGTTCGTTAACATGGGGAATCTATTCGTTTCTCCATGCATATTGTGAATGAATCTCCACTTTCATCCATTCGATGGAAGCGAAAACGATAACTTACGGCACTCATGCATTCCATAACCTTGTAAGCACCACGTATGTCGTGGGAGCCTTATTTTTCCTAACCCATCATTTCTTAACCTTAGAGAATTAGAGCCATTGTATAGGTGTGAACTTAGAAGAGCATATTACATATGCATGCTTGACCCTTGTATTTCATTTTGCATTGCATGTGGACCGAACCGTAAACCGGGGGGCTTTGCGGTTCATTTTTCCCTAAGAAAATTAGGTGTTTCCTTTTCTTTTGGGACCTCTCTTATTTACACCTTTCTAACTTAGCTCCCGAATTAACTCTGAAAGAACCTCTCGTTGGACTCACGGCGCGAACAATCGACTTCATAGGACATCGTCTCCACCACCTTCGTTCTAAACTTCGTCATGCTCATCTCCCGGACTCAAGCCAACACCTCTACCGTTTGTATGTCAACTCAACTTCTTAATGGCCAAACCACTTACCTTCCAGGACCTTGCTACTCTTATCCAGAATCTGATTGAAAAGATTGACCAAATTGAGACTAAGAATGCTGAGGAATTTGACCAAATCAAGGGTAAACTAAAGAAATTTGAGATTGTCCTGTAGCACAATAAGATGTTTAACCAATACCACGACATCAAGGGGATGACCCCCAACCTCACGGGAACCTTACTCGATAAGACGGCCCTTTCGAACCTACCTAAATTCAAGAGCAATGACAACCCTAGGACCCATCTTAGTGCTTTTACTTCTACCCTCACTCTAAAGGGTATTGACAAGGAACTATTCCCGCACATCTTCCCCATGTCCTTAGACGGACCCGCCTCTAGCTGGTATTATGGACTTGATAGTGAACGAGTCAAAACGTGGGAGGACATTAGTCGAGAGTTCGTAGCTTAGTATTCATATAATACCCAGCTTCCCATTACAATGAGGGAACTAGAAGCTACGAAGCACCTCACAGGTGAGGCTTTCACGACCATCGTCACTAGGTGGCGAGAGAAGGCTGCAAATATGGTAAATAGGCCCTTGGAAAGAGACCAAGTGCGTACCATGATACGCAATTTGACGCCCGAGTTCAAGAAGCATCTCATTTTCCAACCCCTAAGCAACTTCCTCCAACTTACGGAGGTAGGACTTGTTATAGAGGATGAGCTTCCCGATTCGGAAGGGAAATGGACTAAGGGCAATAACAATAATAACAACACCAAGCGGACCAACACCGCAAAGGTCAATGAGGTGAATGTCCTCCATGAGGGATCACCTCAATGTAGAGAGCAACGAACCTTTGTCCCATTAGGCATAACTCTCACTCAAGCTCTCAAACGCCTTATCAAAAAGAATTAATTACAGAAAATTGGGCCCACTCCCGATGTCCCAGAGGACAAACAGTCCAAGAGCTATGATACAACAAAATATTGCAATTATCACTGTGGCAAGGGCCACGAGATCAATAAGTGTTGGACTTTAAGACACGCGGTCCAAGACCTAATTGATAATGGCACCTTACCGTTACCTATGACAGCACATGCCCCAAACAATAACATAAATCCCCTCGTATCTCACGAGGAGTCCAAATCGCTATAATTGACGATGACCTAAGCTTCGATCCCACTTTGCTTATCGAACCCGTGTCACCGCATGGCCACTTAGCTATTAACGGTATATGGGATAGTGATGAAGAGGATGCATGGGATGCGTCCCTAAAGTGTGAAGAGGTTTATGATGATGCATGGATTTCTGACCATAAGGTTTGGGAACACGAAGTTAATATTTTGATGAGGTTGGGAAAAATTTTTAGTAGGAATATGGTCCACCCCAGACCAATGACAACTCGGACGACAAGGGCAAAGAGGCAGTGGCATAAGAACCACTAGATAACCCTTTGCTAAAACAACTAAAAAATATAGAAGCCGATGTTACCGTCTGGCAACTCTTAGAATCGTCTCTGGAGCTTAAGCAAGCACTCCTTGCCAAACTCAATAAAATAAATATCTCGCACGAAACATCACCCTACCATTTTTTAAGCTTCTTGACGGAGGAAAGATCGCCCACCACGATCTCGTTTTCGGTCGAAGACCTACCTAAAGAAGGTCAAAACCACAATAAGGCACTATACCTTATGGTAACGTGTAACCAACATCACATTCCGTTGACACTCGTTGGTAACGGGTCCACGGTCAATGTATGCCCACTTAGAACCGCAAAATGATTAGTCATCCAATATGACCTCGCACAAACATCACATGGCTTAACAGCCTACAATAATTCTAGGAGAAGCGTGCTCGGCACCATCAGCATCCACATCACTGCTAGTGTCATAGAAAAACGAGTCACCTTTTCTGTGACTGACATACCCTCTATTTTCAACCTCCTCTTAGGACGACTTTGGTTGCATAGTATCAACGCCATCCCATCCACCCTTCACCAAAAAGTAAAAATGGTTGAAGAGGGGAAGTCCTAGTCATCAAGGCTGACCAAATGAAGGTTACCTCATCGAAGACTTCCGTCTTAAAGATAGACCATGGTGAAGAAGACAAGGACTTTTGGGGCTTCAACTCCAAAATAAATGCTATTGAGAACGAACATGTTCTATTCGACTTTGATCCTCATTCCAACCTCCATGTCAATGCCATCCTTAGAAAACAGGGCTACATGCCCGGAATGGGTTTAGTAAAGCACGCCCATGGCCCGAGTTCTTTTCGGTGGGCATAATTCACGAACCTCACGTTCGGCCTAGTCTACGTTTCCTTGATTCGTGAAATCAAAGAATCGATGTCGAGGAAGTCAAGACGAAAAAGGGCCATAGAAGAAGGCATTCCCTTCGATAGCCCTAAATTCATTGATCCCCAAACCCTGAATGGACAATTTATTCGGGCAGGCGATAAGTACCCTTACTTTGGATTTCCCCAGCCACAATACCTCCAACAAGAAGGAACATTCATCCCAGGATTCGAAATATTTGAGGATCGCAAGCTTCTTGAAAATGAAATCCCTACGCTTCAGGACCAACCCTCACTTGATTGGCCTCATCCCTTACCTCACAACGCTTTCGGTCCCCTTTTCAAGCAAGAGAAGATCCTGGCATGAGAAGACGACAGTGTAGTTCTAGCCATCCGGAACCAAGAGTTCCACCCTTTCTCGCTAATCGCACACACCATTGGAAGTATCAAGGGTTGGTGCCGCACTTGCAAGTGGACGACTTTTGACAGGCGCCAATTCAGCATAACCATAGGAGAAGGACCTATGTTTGAGTCAAGCGATAGTAGCTATAGTGATTCTGATTTTGATGCTAGTGTAGGACACTCTCCTCTCGAGAAGATTAGGAAGCTAGGCTCCCTCATTCCCAAAGTGTATGATCCTTCTATTGATGTACTCTTCGATGGTATTAATAAAATGAATGATGATTCCTCTTACTATTTGGATTATTTTGTCGCTAATGAATCTACTAACGATAAGTCACTAATGCGGGCCATGCTCAAACATGAACAAAAAATCTCGATAAATGAAGAAACCGAGACGATTAACTTCGGAATTAACGACAAACCTCAAGAGGTTAAAATTGGTCTAACTTTAACTTCAAATGAAAGATCCGACCTAATCAGCCTCTTATAGGAATTTATAAGGACATGCCGGGAATTGATCGATCCAAGCCGAGCATTACATCCCACTTTTCCCGAACGCAAAACCTGTTAGGAAAAAACTTAGGAGGATGAAACCTGAGTGGGCCCTAAAGATTAAGGAAGAAGTTGTAAAGAAACTTGATGCCGGAATTATTGTAGTGGCCGACTATCCCCAATGGGTTGCTAACATCATACCCATCTCGAAGAAAGGTGGACGAGTAAGGATGTGCGTGGACTTTCGAGATTTGAATAAAGCTTGTCCCGAGAACAATTTCCCTTTACCCCATATTGATGTTCTAGTCAACAATACAGCCGATCAGGAACTCTTATCCTTCAAGGACGGTTATACAGGATATAACCATCTCCTCATGGCCAAGGAAGATATGCTAAAAATGACCTTTATAATGTAGTAGAGAATGTATTACTATCTTGTCATGCCTTTTGGACTGATAAATGCCAGAGCAACTTATCAAAGAATGGCACAAACCCTCTTACATGACATGAAGTATAAAGAGGTTGAAGTATACGTAGACGACATGATCGTCAAGTCTCGCGGCCGAGAAGGGCATATACCCAATCTTCGCAAACTTTTTCCAAAGATTGAGAAGATATAATATTAGACTTAACCCACAAAAATTTGCATTCAGCGTCATATCCGGGAAACTCTTTGGCTTCATAGTCAGTTCTAGGGGAATTGAGGTTGATCCTTCAAAGATCAAATCAATCATCGAGATGCCTTCCCCGAAAACTGGAAAAGAAATAAGAGGTTTCCTAGGAAGGCTTTAATATATTAGTCGCTTCATAAACAAGTTGACTATTATATGCGAACCTATATTCCCCAAAATTAAAGAAGACTGGCAAGGTTGAACGGGACGATCAATGCCAAAAGGCATTCGACAAAATCAAAGAATCCTTGGCCAATCCGCCAATATTGGTCCCGTCGACGCCAGGCATACTTCTCATATTATACCTAACGATTATAGAAATTGCAATGGGGGCCATACTAGCCAAAGAAATCGATAAGAAAGAAAAAGGCCATATATTACTTGAGTAAGAAATTCTCCAGTATGAGACGCGCTATTCCACTTTAGAAAAGACGTGTCTTGCCATGGTATGGGCAACTAAAACACTAAGACACTACGTGCTCAATCATCAAGTGCATATAAGGTCTCAGGATGACCCATTAAAGCATATCTACCGAAAGCCCGTGCTGACGGGAAGTATAGCTCGTTGGACCGTCATATTATCTGAATTTGACCTCAAATACGAGAATATGAAAAGCAACAAAGGACATGCCGTTTCGGAATATTGGGCTGATCACCCCATAAAAGGTCAAGAAAATGTGGAAGAGTATGAATTTCCCGATGAGCATATCATGACGGAAGATACCGAGACATGGCTCATGTATTTTGATTGGGCATTAAATCAAAGGGACTATGGCGTAGAAGTGTTGTTAGTCTCACCAGACGGGGCACTCACCCCATTATCTGTAAAACCCGACTTTGTAGTCACTAAAAACGCTGCGGAGTATGAGGCTTGCATTGTTGGATTACAAGCCGCAGTAGCCATATGGATTAGAACCCATAGTGTGCACAGAGATTCCACCCTAATTATAAACCAAATCTTGAAAAAGTGGAAAGTCAAGAATGAGAGCTTGGCCCTTTACCAAGCCCATTTGGAAAAGATAGTCGAAAGTTTTACTAAAAATCCACTATACCTAGCTTTCGAGAGAAGAAAACCAATTCGCGGACGAGCTCTCTAAGCTAGTATCCATGATCACCATCCCTCTAGAAATCAAGACGATGCCCATATACATCGAAAGGAGGGAAGAACCCGCTCACCACTACACCTTAGAAGTGGACACTTCGGAGAAGGTTCCATGGAATACCGACATCCTCAATTACAAATTTAGCGAAGAGTATCCCCATGGGTGTGATGACCCAAGGGCACAAAGGGCCATTCGCCTTCTCGCCGCATAGTTTATGGTATACCAAGACAGATTACACAAAACATGGTGGTAAGATGCCACCATGGGATACTCCAACGAACGGTCGGCTTCCCTCCCAAATGAATCATCCATTAATCGAGAGACTTCTCCTCATAAAGGCATTGGTGAGATGGGAATTGCTTCGGCGTGTAGGCGATATGAGCATCCGAATTTTTCACCAACCGAAGATGCTCCAAAACCTAAATCTACAAGATAAAAGAAAAAGATCTATGATCATGCAAAAAAAGAAATCATCAAACATTGAAATTTGAAAAGAAGAAGAAGAAAGAGGCATCAAGACGCACTTGGAGAAGCAAAGGACTTCCCAAGAAGTCACCATCCTCTTCGTGCACCAAACGATCCAAGCAAGCAAGTGTTTCCCCTCCAATGAGAGCCATAGGACTACAACCTTCTTCCATCATCTTAACAACATGTAGCAGTGAAGCTCGGGCCATCTTACCACTTCCCACGAAAAGGAAGCGGCTTAGAAGACATAAAACAAACGCCCGACGAAGGAATATCCTTGCTCTACTATCATTCTCCATGGGAGGAGGAGAGAAATGCTCGAGCACTTTGAGTAGGTTAAAGTGATCCCCGTCAAGAATATCCTGGGCCTTCTCGTGGTAAAGGCCGAGATAATCCTCATACAAGGATTCAAAGTTCTCACCCAACATGGGAAGTGCCATGTTGATATTTGGGGCAATGGCCAAGATTGCGGAGAATTCTTCCACCAAGGGGCACAATTCCTTGGTCCCTCCAAGGCGGAATACGTGAAGGAGGGGCATCCAAAATTCGATGGACGCCCTTAAAAGAACCCAGAAAAGCTTTACTTGTTTGAGGGTGAAGAAGATGGCAAGGTTGAAGATACTCAAGCATTGGCATTCCTCCATGGACATGGAGTTCATCCAACTATCAAAGGACTTCTCATAAAGATTGGCCATAAGTTCGCTATGGTTTTGAGCTTAAAAGACATAGGAAAAGAAGAAGTTTGAGAATTTCGTTGTTTAGGTGCAGCACATGCAAGGACACCCTTTTACAGCTCCACATGCAGAAACGCTCACAAAAAGAACATGAAGCATCATGCCTGGGACTCAAACCAGCAAATACAATCATATTCGCTAGGTGGCCTTGCGACATTTTGTATAATCGCTGCCCCTAAAGATTCTCATCATAATCGCTTGACTGTGAGCGATTTTTGTCATGTTCGCTAGCCCTCGAATGTCATATTTAAGTGATCATTCACTCACCTTGAGTTAATTTGGGTTTAGGATTCATTCTTCCATTTTGGCTTTTAATCCCTTTGTCCCCAATATTAATTCATCCTCATTATAATTGCATTTTATTATTTTAATGCTTCCTTATTCAATTTTGTTCATAAATGTGTCCATGGGATATTCTTTTATTTATTTTCCTGTATTCGATTCTATTCTTTTTATTCTTTATTTGTGTACATATGTACAAAATTTGTATTCTTTTACCATTTTCATGTACATATATGTGCATGACAAACCATTTTCAGAAAAAAGATTCATTAATAATAATTTCATTTTTTTTTACAAAAAAAAGAGTTAAAGAGACCTTGGGGAGTTTGCTATCTACATGGAATGGCCTACTAATTACGGTCAGGGGTCATCGACCCGGCATGCCTCTTGCGGGAAGGCCCTGCCTGTGTCTGAACCGTCTCCATATCCAAAATGGCATTCAGGTCCGCCACCAGTTTGCTAGTGAGAATGATAGGCGTTTCCATATCGTGGCCACCCACGGACTCTCGATCCCTTGCCCGCTTCTGTCCCCTGGGCTGCCGGTGAGAACCGCTCCTATGCCCTCGGCCATATGAGCCAAAAGACTCAAACCCTGAGCCAGAGAGGCACGCCCACCTCTATGCTGTGACCGGCCTGCTTGAGGCCTCGGTGCCCTCACCGGTGGCACCTGTTGAGGCTAGACGGCCCCCTGCAAAGATAAATGGGTAAAAATCAGCCACGAGAAAGCATAATGTTTGCAGGATAATATAAGAGCATGCGAACATACCTCTCTCACCAGAGAACGAGAAGCACAACTCAAAGTGAAGACTCGCCGAATGTGCTTCTTCATGGCGGAGACAACCTTCGAGGTTGCCTTGGTCTCCTCCTAGTTTATGTGCAAGGACAAACAAAAAGACAACCGTTAGTGAAATGCAACCATTGAAATTATAAAAGGAAAAGAGCAAAGTTGGCATGCATACCCCGCGGTTCCTCTCAAGCAGGGGAAGGTACTCACACTCGTCATGCCGTATGTTCAGGACCTCAAGTATGACACGAGTTCCCGACTCGTCCTCATGGCTGATAGATAGAGTCGGCATAGGAGTGCGCACTTTGCTAAGAAATGACAAGAAACTCCATTAGAGTTCATCGAACACAAGCAAAGTCAAAAGCAAAGAGGCATAGTAGAAGGCTTACCTCAGCAAAAAGAAAAGTAGTTGGCATCAGACGCTCATTGCAGAACGCCTGGAAAGCGAGGGCCAGGTTGTCATCACCTAGCTGCTGGAGGAAGTACGAAAACTCATCTCCTCTCGTAGCCGCCCGAAACTCCCTCTTAGAAAGATAGTCAAGGTAGATGATGGAGTCCAGTGGATCCCAACAGACCTCACATCTCCCAATGGTCTGCCGAGTCACTTGCTCGCCAAGAAACCACACGTGACCAAAGGGGCCGTCGAACAGGATCCTATTAAGATTGTATTCCCGAATTGCATGACGTACCCCATCCAGGACGCCAGTCACATCTGACCAAGGGGTGTACAAGACCTGGAAAGCAGCAAAAGAAAATGTTAGAGAAAATATGAAGTGCATAATACACAAATCAAAAGGAAAAATACATGCAATCAATGTATACCTGAAGAGGGGCGAACTCGTTCATCATCCGCCGTTGCTTCGGAAGAGGAAGCTCTCTGGGCGTTGTTCGATAAATCAACGAACAACGAGCTAAGATCACAAAAGCTAGAGGCTCATTGCGCCGGGGCCCGCAGACTAGAATGTGCTCATAGAACCATATCTGCACATAGAGAGTTAGTAAATCAAAATAAGAAGCAAATACAAATAATTGAAGGCCACAAGAGGCACTACCTCGATCCCCTTCAAAAAGCTTCCAAGAAGAATGTCCTCGTTCTTCATTTGACGGCATCCTTGCCTCAAGTACTTCATCAGGGTCGTACAGCCAGGTGTGCCCTAGTTATAACTACTGATCCTCCCAAAATCCTGGAGGGATGGGAGGTAAGAAAAGTAGAGATGGCTACCATTGTCTATAAACAGGGTGCAAGCCAAGAGATAGGGAACAAAGACCCGAGCTATCTGATCCAAAGTCATATTGTCAAGATTCTTGTAAGAATATCCCGAAAGATCGAGTAAGGGACGGCTCCGTCATTAGGGGTCATGAGCCGCACAAAGTCCATCCCAAACATGTCTGTCAGTCTCTCCTGCTCATGGTAGAAAGAATCGTCTAGAGGCAGAGGCTAACCTACAAGGCCTACACAACTGATCAGCCCAAACTCCGATGGCGTGATAGTCATCTCGCCCATCGGGAGATGGAAGGTTTCGGTCGTATCCCAGAAACGCTCGATGAGAGTTCGTACGACCGTATAGTTTACATACTCACAATCGTGGAGTGAACTAAACAGAGGCCAAACCTGGTCTCCTCAAAGCGGACGATAAGGTCGTCGCCATGATCCCTAACGAGAGCACGATACGTGGCGATGACCTCTCCTATACCACCGTAACCTCTTAAGTGTGCCTTCTCCTCCTATGAGAAGAGTACATACGTAATATAATCAACAAAAAATCGCTCGAGAAACACCATGGTCAATATGCAAGTACACCTATGCATATTAACGAAGAGCATTTCGGTACCTTACCAAACAAGACAAAACATACATCACAGGAAATATGTTCTAAATCAATAAAACATGAGCCAATGGATTCGTTTCGATGTTTTATGGAAGACGAACATAAAACAAGGCATAACAAGTGCATTTTCTAGCAAGAAATCAACGAAAACTCCAAGGGGCATTTCATCGAACACTTGGCGTGCATGACTCAAAAATGCATGACTTCACAAAATTCATATGTACCAACACCCACTTATCACCAATCTACATCAATACATCACATACATATCCCGAATTGCATCCAAGTTCATCATATACACATATACATATCAAAAATCTACTGAAACACATGAATTTCGCGAAAATACAAAGAGTAAAGCTTCGGAACTTACCGCTTTCTTCCTTGCACTGTAAGACAAGTGCTCATCAAGGTTAAGCAAGAGAACCAAAGGATTCCACTCTTTCTCCAGTTTCCTTTCGCACCGGATGCACCAATTCGCGGCTCGGAGCTCCTCCCCAACCTTCTTCCACTTGTACTTCGGGGCACCCACGGGCCTACCCCAAAATACTTGATGAATCGGCCCCACCTGGGCCTCCTCTTTGTCATCCCCACCATCAATGGGGCTTATAAACATCATCGTGACGAAGAACACGAACAAATCAAACCACCTTTTAAAACCCATATCCAAACAATTATCACTACAATTTGACCTAATTTCTCAAGAATGAAGAGAGATAAGTGATACATTCAAGCTGGGAATCAAAGAGGACAAGCTCTAGATGAGTGGGAAAGAAAATTTGAGAAAAAATGATGGAGTTTCGAGAGAGAAATCGAAGAAAAATGAAAGAGCTCGAGTCGCGAAATGAACTGGGAGCATTTTGCCTCCTTGCATAAATCGCTACCCACGGATTATTAGGAAAATTGCTGGGCATCCAGTGAATCTTCTATTAATCACTGGGCCTCCACAAATTACTGGGTATTCACTATACCCCTCTGTAATGCCGTTCAAAATTTTCCCTTTTGGCGACAACCTATTTGTTATATATTGTTCAAAATATTCGATTGTTATAAAAATACGCTGGGTATTCGAGCGTGGGATAGTTCAAATCAATACAGTATGAATAAAAAATCTGACTAGACGGTCGGTTCCAAAATCCAAAACTTTTTCCTTTTTGGATCAATCAGTCAATAAGCGATGAAAAAATTTTATTTTGACCCAGGCGGTCGATAAAATATTTGAAATAATCATTCTTACTCGGGTAGTCAATAAATACCCAAAATTCACTTTATCTTACTCGAGTAGTCAATAAATGCCCAAATTTTATTTTTGCCGACTCAGGTAGTCTATAAATACCCATAAATGCATTTCAAATCTATTTTTCGACCCCAAGACGTCGATAAGCTCCTTCAAATCTATTTGAAATCTATTTTCGACCCTAGGATGTCGATAAACTCCTTCAAATCCATTTTCCTACCCTCGGATGTCGATAAACTCCTTCAGATCCATTTTTGGACCCCATAAACTCCTTCAAATCCATTTTTCGACCCCAGGATGTCGATAAACTCCTTCAAATCCATTTTCCGACCCCAGGATGTCGATCAACTCGTCCAAATCCATTTTCCGACCCCAGTATGTCGATAAATTCCTCCAAAAACATTCTCGACCCCAAGATATCGATAAACTCTTCCACCATTTTATCTTAACCCAGGACGTCATTAAAAGTCGGTATCATAGGGGCCTATACCCCTAGACATACATTTTCAGCTACCCACTCGGTAAGCTAAGTGCACTCTACACTTGCGAAAAAAGACATACTTTGACCTTCACCGGTCAGTGCCTCGGCCAAAGTGGGGGCTTCTATTGACACCAAAATAGTGTCCCCCAAATGACCTTTTAACGATAAATAATCTACGGTACCGCTCTCGGATATTTCTATAACGTAAAATAATAAAAGCCAAAAAAATCCAAAGTCGATCGAAGTCAAAGGGCAAAATGGTCATTTCACCTCACCCTTGAAGCTTCTAGATGTTTCCCCTAGGATTCCCATCCAAGGGAAGCCAAAAATGTAACATGTAAGTGAAATCAAGAGCCAGCGATAAGGGGAAAAATTGTTGCCCACCCAACGATTTGCCCCATAATGGATTGGAACCCAACAATAATCACCATATTTGCTGGGCCATCCAGTGATTTTCTCTCATATCGCTGTCCGTTGATTTTCCCATGACCGTTACAACCTAGGTGCATGGTTCAGCTTCAACGAATAGCATCATATTTGTTGGGTGCTGATCGAGTATAGGCGAAATCGCCAAGTGCCCTAGTGAATTGATCCATATTCACTGGGCCAAGGTGCATTAAATTTTTCACCACTATATAAACCCATGCATAAACCATAGGTAAGACAAACATTCATAAGCCAAACCTCTGCAAAATATACCCAGCAACCAGAAGCTCTTTTCTCCCAAGCTTAGGAGTTCTTTGTCAACATTTTCTCATAATTTCCTAGACCAAAAATCACAAAAAAAAACCCTTAAAACACAAAAATCGTTCCACAAGATTTCGCATATAACAAATTCCGGTGCTAATCCCAACCAAAGGTAGATTCTTGAGGGTCCTTCCCTCCTAAGGCACTACTTATGAGGGGAGTTGTAATTTTTTAATATTTTTATTCTCTTTATTTACATTTATTTCTATTTATGTCACAAAATTGCAGAAAATGATATTTCAATATTGTTTTCTTTAATTTTAGACAAATATTTTATTTTTATTTTTCTTCTGTCCAATATATATTTTTCTTCATTTTCAAGTCATAAATTTTGGGTAATAACAATTTGATGATATTTTCCTAAATGTACAAAATTCCTAAAATGTTGAAATTCAAAATAATAAAAATTAATAATAAACAAAAATATAAATAAAAATACACATGTACATAAAAAAAAATGATGCCAGTAATACCAAGTTTGGGCCGTCCCACAATTTTTAATACCAACTTTGAGTAATCTAACAATTATACCAAGTTTGGGCCCGTCACACATCACTGGTATGAAGGCATACGGCGTTACAAGTATGTTAGTTTAAGCTTATGTGGCACACAAAAAAATTAAAAAAATGACATGGAATCTCTTTCTAAGGCAGTTAACTTCCTTCCTTCCCTTTTCTCCTAAAATCCCCAATTCATTTGAGACCCCCATTAAATTCCTAGATCCCCAATAACAAAACCCTAAATCCCCAACTTCAGAAACCCTATATTGAGCAACAAAGTGCAATTTGAATGATGACGAGCCAAATTTCTCGTGGTTGCGAATCGATTTTGTCGAAAGTGACACTTAAGTGTGAGCATAATGTACCCGCCCCTCTTCAATCTGTATCATAAGGGCCAAACAAGGGCAAGAAATTTAATGGATGTCCATTGCGGAAGGTAAGCTTTATTGAATTGAGTTGTACAAATTTTTGTTACTCACGTTACTAATT
>ONZA01016099.1:5213-16041 GCA_900322205.1 Kewa caespitosa | reverse complement strand
GTATTATTGCCAGAGTTACTCAAAGTTGGTATTAAAATTGTGGGACGGCCCAAACTTGGTATTATTGGCATCAATTTTTCTAGAAAAAAAAAAGAAATAAAGTCATTTTACTTAAGGTAAATAACATTAAATTGTTATTACCCCAAATAAGACTAAAATGAAGAAAAATATATGTGCATGACAGAAAATAAAACAAAACATATGTCTAAAATTAAAGAAAATAATAGTGAATTATTATTTTCCCTAATTTCATGATAGGAAAAGAAATAAAATAAAAATGAGAGGAATCAAAATGTAGAAAAATCACAACTCCCATCCTCAAGAGTGCCCTAGGAGGGGCGAACCCTTGGGAGTCTACCTTTGGTCTGGATGCTCGCCAGAGTTCCTTATACCTGAAATTTTGTGTTTGGATTTTTGTGTTTTAAGGCTTCTTTTTTTTTGTGTTTTTGGCTTAAGGAACATTATGTAAAATGCTAACGAAAATGCTAAAGCTCTTGGAAAGGTGTTCTATGGTTGCTGGGAGGATTTTAGCAGAGGTTTAGGTTGTATTTGATCATAATGACGTAAATTAATGCATGAGTTTATATGGGATTGAAAAAAATTCACCTTGGCCTAGTGAATATAAGGAAATTCACTGGGGTCCAAGGCGATTATGCCTATGTTCGTTTAGTGCCCAGCGAATATGGTGATATTCACTAGAAACTAAACCATGCACTTGGGTGGAATGGCCAGGAAAACTCAAAAGACAGCGAATATGAGAGAAATTTGTTACAAGGCCCAGCAAATTTGATGATATTAGCTGGTAGCCTAGCGATATTCTCCAAATTCACTGGGTGGGCAGCGAATATATGTGTAATCGCTAACGTTTGAACTATCTCGTGCATTATTCTTTGGCTTTCCTCGGCTTGCAAGGTCTAAATAAGGGTATAGAAGCTTCAAGGGTGAGGTAAAATGACCATTTTTCCCTTTGACATCATTGGACTTCGGGTTTTATTATTTTGTGTATTAAAAATATCCGGGAATAGTTCCGTAAACTAGTTATCATCATAAGGTCATTTGGGGGACACTATTTTGGTGTCAACGGAAGCCCCACTTTGTCCGAGGCGAAGAGCGGTGAAGGTCAATGTATTCATCTTTTGCAAGTGTTGGGTGCACTTAGCTTACTGAGTGGGCAGGTGAACATGTATGTTTTAAGGGTACATGCTCTTATCCTTTGTAAAGGATGATTTTGTAGTATATCGGCTTTTAATGACATCCTGGGTTAAGATAAAATGTAGGAAGAGTTTATCGACATCTAAGGGTCTGAAATGATACTCGTTGGAGTTTATCAACATCTTGAGGTCGGAAGTGTATTTGTAGGAGTCCATCAACATGCTGGGGTCAAAAGTGTATTTGAAGAATTTTATCTTCATCCTACGGTTGGAAGTGTAATTGGAGGAGTTTATCGACATGCTGGGGTCGGAACTGATATTTGAATGACTTTGTCGACATCCTGGGGTCGAAAATGCTATTTGAAACATTTTATCAACATCCTAGGGTCGAAAATGATATTTGAAGGAGCTTATCGACATCCAGAGGTAGGAAATTCTATTTGAAAGAAATATGGGTATTTACTGACTAACCGACTCAGCAAAATATAGATTTGGGTAAGTGACTAGCCGAGTCATAAATAAGTGAATTTTGAGTATTTATTGACTACTCGCGTCAGAAAAATATGAATTTGGGTATTTATTGACAACCCAAGTCAAAAAGATGTGAAGGTGGGTATTTATTGACCACTTGAGTCAAAATAGTTCTTTTAGACATTTTATTGACCATTTGGGTCAAAATGGTTTTACATCCTTAATTCGCTAGTTGAGCCAACAAGGATTTTTTTTTGACTTTTGAACCGACCATCAGGATCAGATTTTTTTGTCGTCTTGTCTGTATGGATTCGAACAGTGTCACGCTCAAATATCCGCATTTATATTACAACAGTCGAGTAATTCGAAAAACACATAACAAATAGATGGGGGCCAAAAGAAAAACTTTTGAACAGAGCTAGGCTGGGGTCCAGCGAATATGCCTTCATTCGCTGGAGGCCTAGTGAATACATGCATAATCGTTGGGAGCCTAGCGAATATCCTGATATTTGCTGGGTGGCATTTTAAGTCAGCAGGCAGAATGCCTCCCAGACTTCATTTCGCTAAGGGCTCTTTCTTTTTCTCAGATTTTCTCTCTCAATCCTTGCTTATTTTCGCACAAATCTTTTTCCCCATCAAACTTAAGCTTGTTATCTTCAATTCTTAGCTTGAATCTACTATTCATATCTCTTTGTTTTTGAGAAATTCGCTCAATTGTAGTTGTTTGGTTGTTTTCGGCCTGGGCTCCTTTCCAAGCCCATGGGCTCGTTCCCTACCCCATCGTCACTCTTCTGGTTTCGGATTGGGCCCCTCCTCTTTGTCCCAACCTTTCCCATAGGAGTGTACTTCTCGGCAGGTCCGAATAAAATGGACAAAACCTTGGGGCCCTCCACTGACCAAGGGGCTTCGGCCACTGACCCTCGTCCCCCCTTGAGGGGCAGGACAAGAGGTTCTCTCCACTATAGGCCGAGAAGACCCTTCCTCCCCTTCGACGAGAGGCCTGCATGAGAGAGGGACAAAGGGTTGCACCGCCGAGGGGCACCTTTGGTGCTGATAGAAGACCATCCTTTATGGGGCGGTACTTTGGGAAGGTTCCAGAAGATATAGAAGAGGGAACGTGTCCCTCACATGCCCGGATCTGGCTGCTGGACCCTTGGTTCATTTCCTTGCTAGGCCCAAGGGAGGAATGTCCACGTGGCGCTTTCCCAGTGGACAGGCCACAACCTTAGCATTATTTGGGAAATGCCTAAAAATAGGAGGCAAACACATCTTTCAAGGTAAGAAGAAATCAATTGCCAAACTGATTTTGATAGAGATTACACACTTTCTCTTTGTAGAGTATTCATGTCTCTCCCATTTCTCAAAGAAGATTTGAGTACCCTAAAGAGCATTCAATTTGCCGCTTTGGGAAAATCCATTATTCTTGGAGTCCCCTTACTGACTTGATCGTCGGAGGACTGTTCCCCGGACCATGCCGAGGGCAATTCACATGTGTTCTTTTCCAAGGTACGCCTCTTCCGACGAAGCGAGTCACCCTTCTCTTCATCTAAAGTAGCCGATGTTTTCAATCCTTTGAGTGTTCGAGGTTCCACTCCTTGTACCCAAACTCAACCGAAACATTTAGCGTCATCTATGGGGAGTGGCCAGTAAAGGTTGCATGCGATTGAGGAACAAAAAACACATATGAACACCTAAATCAAGGAAGACGAGTTCGATGTGGAACCATGATGAAGACCAGTTAGCCTCGTCCACAAGGAGACTAGGCGTAACTCAGCCCCTTATCACGAGGGAGGAGCTGGTGGCCCTTCAGGCCAACATCCTGGGGGACATGCATAAGATTTGCACGACCCTCCAGGAGAACATCCTCTAGCATGTCAGAGCGACGAAGCACCAAGATGGAGGTGTTTCGAAGAAGACGAATGAGCGCTCGAAGAGCAAGCACGACCTGGAGTCACACACCACTAAGGTGCAGAAGACCCCCCCCCCCCTTTAGCCCGAGTGGTTCCAACTCCTCCTCGTCCAAATCCAGGAGCAAATCAAAAGCCTCCAGACAAAGAGAGAGCGCGATTAGGCTTGGAAGGCCTAGAGGAAGCATAGTAGACCTCCACCTTCAATCGAAGATATGAAGAAGAGGAGGAGAGCGGCCGAGGGGGGAGTAAATATCCCTAAGAAAGAAGACGTCAGGGAGATCATCCGACACAGACAAGCCGAAAGGCTTTGGGGGCAGAGGGGTCACGTCCTAACCCGCCTAGGACCGAAGGACTACGAAAACATCATGAAGAGCTTTAGGGGATTAGAGATAAGCCCGGACCTTATAATGAAGGTTCCTTTTAGCGAAGAGATCATGGCTTATCCCTTGAACCTAAACTCTCAAATCGGAAAGATGAAGAAGTATAGCGGAACGACCTCGCCTCGGGAGTAGCTAATGGTCTACAAGGAAGCAATGATGACACAAGAGCGGAATGATGCCACTTACCGCCGACACTTTGTCGGAACCCTGGAAGGTAGGGTGCTTAAGTGGCTAGATAGTGTCTCTCAACACAACCATCATAGCTTCAACGAGCTCCATTGCATCTTCACCGAGAACTCCATGACTTGCGAGAAGATCGAGAAATGCTCAGAAGACCTCTTCAACATCTGTCAGGGAAAAAAGGATCGATGAAAGATTACAACAAAAGCTTCAACGACGAGTGACTAGAGATCACCGATCTTGACCAGACGATAACATAGATGGCCTACATCAAAGGCATCGTCAAAGGAAGAAAAATCTTTAAAGATTTTGAACACATGAAATCGAAGAGGAGAAGCTGACACTACCCTTCGTCCGGGCCTATTCATCCAAGAAAAATGCTGGAGAGCCCCGCGGTGAATCAAAACTTGAATTACAATGAAGAAGCTGTCTTGGCAAAAATTGACCCAAATTGCTACCCGACCCAACCCCAATGAAGGAAGGCACTGAGAAGAGTTATTTTGCCAATACCACAAAGAGCACGGGCATCGTATGAGGTACTGCCGGAAATTAGGTTCACACCTTGAAAGTTTTGCCAAGGAGGGAAAACTCAATTCCTTCCTGAAAGACAAGGGTACGACCTCCGTCCCGCCAGGCTAGGTGGCAACAGCCGAGCCTGTGGCCTTAGGATCCTCTTCGAACTCCTACGAAGTTGTTGTCATCTTGGGTGGCCCGGCAAGAGGTGGTCTTACAAACAAAGCAAGACAAGCTCACCTCAGACCCCTTGATCAAATCAGTTGATTGAGGAAGTTCCCAAGTACGGGAAACCAATCACTTTTGATGAATCGGACATGAGGCCCCTCCAGTTCCCTCACGACGACCCCCTTGTTGTTGAGGTGAAAGTTGCCAACACATTGGTAAAAAGAGTCCTAATAGATACGGGAAGCTCAGTCGACATGATCACAGCCAGTTGCCTCATGGACCTCGGGTACACCTGGGACAAAGTGATACCCAACACTCACCCAGTGGTAGGCTTCGGCGGGAACAAAGTCCTACCGATGGGAAGTATCCAACTCCCGATAAAGATAGGACTGAAGAATAAAGGCAGGCGTGTCGTCTTGGAGTTCTTCTTGTCCCGCTCCTAGACAATGTCCTCCTTAGGAGACCAACGCTGAATACAATCAATAAAACTCCCAACATGATACTACTCACGTTAAAATTCCACAAGGATGAGGGGGAAGTAGGGTAGATCCTTGGCGATCAAAAAGCAACCCGAACATGCTATGTCCAATGCCTAAATAGTAAGAACATTGTTCTAGAGAAAAAGTTGCCACCCGCCAAGACTAATGCCTTGGCCCCCGCCGAGGTCTGCTCAAGGAAAAGAAAGAAGGAAATCTCCGAAGAAAGATTCATCATGAAGATAGAGGATGTTACCCCCATGAAAGATGAGAAGGGAAAGGAAGTATAGTGCCTCATGGTCGACAACACCCCACCGGAGGTCGCCGACACAAGGATCGAAGAAAGAGAGATAGCCACCCCTTTGGGTGGCAAGGTGGAGGTCATCCTGGACCCCTCTCGCCCAGAACGAGTCACATACCTTGGTGACGAGCTGGATGAGACCACCAAGGAGGGACCGACGAAGATCCTTCGCGAGTACCAAGACGTCTTCGCCTTCGGACCAGACAAAATACCTAGCATCAACATATCTCTCATGGAACACAACCTTGGAGTAAACTCCAAGCTTAAGCCCGTTAAGCAAAAGAAGAGACATCTGGGAAAAGAGCGCAGCTGAGCCGCGTCGGCTGAAGTGAAGAAGCTTCTTGAAGCCAGCTTCATAAGGGAATGCCGATACCCTAAGTGGCTCACCAACGTTGTGATGGTGAAGAAGGCGACCGGGAGCTGGAGAATGTGCGTGGACTATACTGATTTGAACAAGGCCGCCCGAAGGACCACTTCTCGCTCCTGAGGATTTACAAGCTTGCTGATTCTAGTATGGGACATGAACTTTTGAGTTTCATGGATGCCTTCTCTGGATACCATCAAGGCTTCATGAAGAAGAAGGATTAGATCTCAACGACCTACATCACCGATGACGGAGTCTTTTGCATTACCATGATGCCCTTCGGTCTGAAGAACGCCAACGCGACCATCCAGAGGCTCATCCAAAAGGTTTTCGGAGGGGAAATTGGTAGAAACCTCGAAGCCTATGTGGACGACTTCATCACCAAGCGTGTGAAGTCTTCCGATCACGTCGAAGGCCTGAGAGAGACGTTCAAAACTTTAAGGAGAAACAAGATGAAGCTCAACCCGAAGAAATGTGTTTTCAGTGTGAGGGGAGTAAAATTCTTGGTTTCATGGTAAGAGAAAGAGGCATCGTCACAAACCCGGAAAAGGTGAAAGCCGTGATCGAAATGGAGCCACCCAAATGTGTCAAAGACATAAAAAAGTTGACTAGGTGCATCGCAGCCCTCAACCTCTTCGTCTCCAAATCCACCAACAAGTGCGCACATTTTTTATCAGCACTTAGGAAGGGGACGAAGTTCGAATGGAGTGCTAAAGCACAAGAAGCCTTTGAGAAGTTGAAGCTCTACTTGGGCTTGTTCCGCAAAATAGCTTCGCCAAAGCCAGGTGAGAGACTCTTCCTCTACCTCGCTGTCTCCAAAAAGGTCGTTGCCTCAGTCCTCATCAGGGAGGAAGAGAGAAGGCAAGAGCTTGTCTACTGCACCAGTCTTGCCTTGTGCAGAGCCAAGTTCCAGTAGTCCACCCTAGGAAAGTCTGCCCTCGGAGTTCCCATCAGCTCCTGAAAGCTTAGACACTACTTCCAGCGCCATCTTGTAACCATCTTAACAAATCAACCCCTAAAGAAGATACTAGGCAAGTTGGACTCGTCTAGAAGAGCGCAGGTGTGGGCTCATGAGCTTACCGACTATGATACTTCGTACGAGCCCAGAAGGGAAATAAAGAGCCAAGCCCTCGCATACTTCTTAGCTGAAATGACGGCTTCAGAGAAGACGCCAAGTTACTAGACCGAGTCCTAGTTGATGAGTGTGGACGACTCATCGTAAAAGAGCGGAAGTGAGGCCTGCTAGAGAGAGGAACGAAGGATTGCACCGCTGAGGGGCACCTTTGGCACTGATGGAAGACCATCCTTGATGCGGCGGTACTTTTGGAAGGTTCCAGAAGATACGGAAAGGGGCACATATCCCTCACGTGCCCAGATCTGGTTGGTGGACCCTTGGCCCATTTCTTTCCTAGGCCCAAGGGAGGAATGTCCATGTGGCGCTTTCCCAGTGGACAGGCCTCAACCCTAGTATTATTTGGGAAATGCCTGTAAATAGGGGGTAAACACATCTTTCAAGGTAAGAAGAAATCAGTTGCCAAACTTATTCTGATTGAGATTACACACTTTCTCTCTTTAGAGTATTCAAGTCTCTCCCATTTCTCAAGGAAGATTTGAGTACCCTAAAGATCATTCAATTTGCCCCTTTGGGCAAATCCATTATTCTTGGACTCTCCTTAATGATTTGATCGTCTGAGGACCGTTCCTAGGACCACTCCTGGGGCAGTTTACGTTCGTTCTTTGAGCAGGTACCACTCTTCTAACAGAGCGAGTCACCCTTCTCCTCATCTCAAGCAGACAAGTCTTTCAACCTTTTGAGTGTTCGAGGGTCCACTCCTTGTACCCAAAATCACTCAAAACAATAGTTATAGTTCGTTTGAGAATGGGGTAGAAGAAATGGCTCGATTTCTTTGCGTTCTTCATAATGACGATGTCTTGGGTCCCTTTGATGGTGAAGATGATGATGAGGAGGCCTAGGTGGGGCTGATTCACTATATAGTTTGGGGTAGGCCCACCGGTGAATCGAAATACAAACGCAAGAAAGTCAGGCAAGAACTTTGAGCCGGTGATTGGTTCGTCTGATGTGAATAGCACCCGAAGTAGGGTTAAAATCCTTTGGTGCTCTTTATTGACGCCAATGATCATCTATCCCAATGTGCAAAGAATTAGGCGGTAAGTCCTAAAGCTTTTCCTTTAGTATTTTGCGAAATTCTTCAGTTTGGGATGAATTTTTGGTGTGTATGTGAATATGTGATGTACTTGGGATGTAGTTTGGGATATGTATATGATATACGTGTACATATTGATGATGAATGGGTGTTGGTATGCTTGAGTTTTTCAAATTCATGTGGTTTTGAGTCACGCACGCCAAGTGCTCGACAAAATGCCCCTAAGAGTTTTCGTCAATTTCTTGTCGAAAAAATGCACTTATTATGACTTGTATGATGCTTGAGTTGCCATAAAACATTGAAATAAACCTATTAGCTCATGTTTTATTGCTTTTGGACATATTTTCATGCCATGTATGTTTTGTTTGGTTCGGTAAAATGCTGAAATGCTCGTCGTTTGCATGCATAGGTGTACTTGCGTATTACCCATGATGTTTTCGTGCTATTTTTTGTTGATTATGTCATGTTCGTAATCTTCTCAGAGGAGGAGACGATGCACTTTAGAGGTTATGGAGGTATCGGCGAGGTTATCGCCACGCACCGTTCTCTCGTTAGGGCCCTCGTTAACGACTTCGTCGCCCATTTCGAGAGGACCGGGTTCGGGCCTCTATTCCGTTGACTTTGCGGCTGTGAGTATGTGAACTTATCGGTTGTTCGGGATCTCGTAGATCACTTTTGGGATACGACCAACACCTTCTACCTTCCGATGGGCAAGATGACAATCACGCCATCGAATTTTAGGTTGATGAGAGGTGCTTGCTTCATAGGCGAGCATGTCCCTTTGGATGGGTCCTTCTGCCTTGAGCACGAGATTCTAACGGCCATGTTTGGGGTAGACTTCATGTGGCTTGAAACCCCTAATGACGAATTCATCCCTTTTTCGGTCTATAGGACCGTTCTTACATACCATCTAGAGAACCTGACATTGGATCAAACGGTGAGACTCTTCGTTGCCTATCTCTTGGCTTGCACCTTGTTTATAGACAAGGGTAGTTGTCTCTACTTTTCTTACCTCCCGCCCCTTGAAGACATTGGGAGTATCAACAGCTACAATTGGTGCACACCTGGCTATGCGACCCTGGTAAAGTACTTGAGGCAGGGATGCCGTCAAGTGAAGAAGAAGGACATTCTTCTTGGTTGGTTTAGGAAGGTGATCAAGGTAATGCCTCTTTTAGCCTTCGATTGCCTTATATTTGCTTTTATTTTGAGTTGCTAACTCTCTTTTTATGTGCAGAAATGGTTCTACGAGCACTTTCTAGTCTTTGGACCACGATGTGATGAGGCCCGAGCTATTCCAATTCTGGCTCGTTGGTCATCAACCTATTGTGATGAGCCTAGAGAGCTTCTTCTCCTGACGCCAAGGCGGATGCTAAACGAGTTCGCCGCACTTCAGGTATACATGGGATGCATGTATCTTTTGTTTCTGATTTGTGTATTAGCCACTCATTTTTTTTTTCTAATTCTTTCCTTTTGTTGCTTTTCTGGTGTCTTACAGCCCTTGGTCAGATGTGACTGGTGTCCCATATGGGGTACGCCATGCGATCCGGGAGTACGACTTGAAGTGGATGTTGTTTGAGAGCCCCTTCGGTCATGTATGGTTACTAGCTGAGTGAGTGACCCGGCAGACCATTGGGAGGTTTGAGGTTCCTTAGGATCCTCTGGACCCCATCTACTGTACCAGATGCCTTACTAAGAGGGACTTCAGGGCGGCTATGCATGGCGTGGAGTTCTCCTACTTCATCCAGCAGTTGGGTGATGATGACCTGTCTCTCGCTTAAGGCGTTTTGCAATGATTGACTGATGCCAGCTACCCTTATTTTTGCTGAGGCAAGCTTTCGCTATGCCTTCTAAAGCTATGCCTTCTAAAGCTAGACCAAAAATTGCCTCAAAGCCAACGATTATGGAGGAAATCGTGCTTCCAGCGATTATGGTCAAAATTGTTGGGTGCCCATCGACTATGTCCATATTCGCTGGGTCTTGTCCTGGGCCTAATGCTTCATTCTCCCTTTGCGAGAGTTTCTGCATGCATTGCTATGAAACGGTGTCTATGCATGGCAGAATACTGCACTTAGACTACAAATTTCTCAAATTTCTCCATTTCTCAACACTTTTAAGCTCAAAGTCCAACCCGAACCTATGGCTAATTACTTGAAAAAGTCCTTTGATAGTTGGATGAACTCCATGTCCATGGAGGAAGATAACGCTTAAGCATTTTCAACCTCACGATCTTCTTCATCCTCCAACAAGTGAAGCTTCTTTGGGTTCTCTTGAGGGTGTCCATCAAGTTTTGGATGCCTAACCTCCATGTCTTCCGCCTAGGAGGGACCAAAGAGTTGTATCCCTTGGTGGAGGAATTCTCCGCAATCTTGGGCATTCCCCAAAATATCAACATGGCACTTCCGATGTTGAGTGATAACTTTGAGTCCTTGTGTGAGGACTATCTCAGTCTTGAACACGAGAAGGCTAGAGATATCCTCGAGGGGATCAAGTCAATTTGCTCTAGGTGATTGAGCATTTCTCTCCTCCTCCCTTGGAGAATGATAGTAGAGCGAGGACCTTTTGTCGACAGGCTTACGTCTTATGTCTTCATTCCCACTTTTCGTGGGAAATGGTAGGATGGCTCGTGCTTCCCTCCTACAAGTCGTCAAAATGATGGAGGAAGGGTGTAGTCCGATGGCTCTTGTTGTGGGAGAAACGATCACTTGCTTGGACCGATGGCGACTTCTCGAGAAGCCCTTTGCTTCTCCAA
>ONZA01016096.1:5949-17278 GCA_900322205.1 Kewa caespitosa | reverse complement strand
ATTCTTATATTTCTCTTTATTTACTTTCAATATTTCCATTATATTATGTACATTTAATTTTCTTTCTTTTATGTCATGAATTTAGAGATGTAACGATTTCAATGTTATTTTCTCTAATAAAATGGCTTATATTTTCTTGTATATTTCTTTACTTTTTTTTTTTTAAATTCCTTCTTTTTGATTTTTATTTATTTATTTCGTACATCACTTTTTTTTCATTATTATTTTTTTTTTCTTTTTATGTCACAAATCCTAAGAAAGTAATAATTTCAATATTGCTTTCTTAGGTCTAATGACTAATATTCTTGCTTTAGTTTTATTTTCTTTGATTTGTCTCTTTTTGATGTATATTTACCCATTCGGTAATTCACCACTCCCAAGGACATTATATTGCTTTATTTTTCATTTGGACAAATGGATTAATATGGATGCATGTTTAAAGTGATAACCTAAAAAATTAAATTGTATATAAATTAGATTCACATTTAGATTAAAAATACTTTGAATGGAACCAAGTTATTTTTATGTAAATTTCTTATATCACAAGTAGTGGCCGTTGAAAAACGGGCGAAGTGAAGGCATTCCACATTCAATTTGGACCATTGCCCTTGAACTTAGGCTTTGGTTTTAAGATCGATGAGTCAAAAAAATGGGTTCTTTTTTTTTTTCCTAAAAACAAAGTGGCGACTCTAAACACTCCATTTGTTCCATTTAGCATCTAAAAAGGATAAGTAACAAGCATGAAACAAATCCCTCAAAATGCGCACCATTTTTATGGAGGGACGCAAGCCTTTAAACTTTTCGCCATACCTGCGGGACCTCCGTGGCGCCTACAATGGCAACTTCGCTGGGGACAAAATTAAGAGGGTGAAACTCAAAATTGATTTAGGAAATAAACATAAATAAAATTGGCTCAATCTTGCATCATTCATCCATGTGGCTCATGCGTACGCGCAAATTAAGCAACCCATAATCAACCTTAGGAGACAACTTCGACACATGGAGGCCGGATCCATTCGATACTCCATGCAACTCATAAACGACTCTCCACTCATGGTATTTCTTTCATCCATTCGATGGAAGGGAAGTGGTAACATATGACGCAAATGCATTCCATTATGTCGTAGGCACATCCATGTCATGGGAGCCTTTCTTTTACCCAACTTTTGAAACTTGTAGATGATCTAGAGCGAAGGTTTAGGTCTTGAACATAGGGAGCATGTTACATTTTTGTGCTTGACATCTTGTTTGTGAATATATGCGATGTGACCTGATCTTTTGTCTAGAGGCTTTACCCTTATTTTATCCCATTAGAAGTTTAGGTTTCTTCCCTTTTGGATCTTTCTTCATCTTATCTCTTCTAATTAGTTTCTGAATTAACTCTAGGGAAACTAGTTCTTTGGGTACGCGACAAAGGAAATAGGCTTCATCGAAGATCGTCCCCACCTCCACTAACTTCAACTATGTTACGATCGTCTACACCTCCAGACTCGAAATCACCTTCTTCGTGTGTGTGGCAACTAACTTTTGAAATGGCCCAAACTACTCATCAAGAGCTTGCCCAACTCATACAGAGCCTGTCCGAGAAAGTTGCCCAAATCAAAATAAAGAATGTCGATGAAATTGACCCTATTAAGGGACAGCTTAATAAGTTCGAGTCGGCCCTCAAACACCATAATAAGTTTAACGAGTAGCATGATGTTGAGGGGGTTACCCCTAATATTACGAGTATATTACCCGATAAGACCGTTATGTCTGACATGCCGAAATTCAAAAGCACTGAGAACCTTATGACCCATCTTAGGGAATTTACCACTACCCTTACTCTAAAGGGTATAGACAAGGAGCTATTCCCCCATATCTTCCCCATGTCGATAGATGGGTCTGCCTCACACTAGTTTTATGGACTCGATACTAAACGAGTCAAGACATGGGAAGATATTATTCGAGAGTTCCTGGCTTAGTATACCAAAAATACTGAGCTTCCCGTCACCATGAGAGAATTGGAAGCCACCAAACACCTCACGGGTGAAGCATTCATGACCTTCGTCAAAAGATGGCGAGAGAAGGTGGACCATAAAGTCAATAGGCCCTCTGAGAGAGACCAAGTGCGTACGATTATACGCAACTAAAAACTCGAGTTCAAGAAGCATATGATCTTTCAACCTATAAGCACATTCAGCCAACTTATGGAGGTAGGTCTAGCGATTGAGGATGAGCTTCCAAATACGGAAGCCAAATGGACTAAGACTAATAACAACAACAATAACAACAATAGAAACAACACTGCGAAGGCCAATGAGGTCAATGTCCTCAACAAGGGCACACCTTAACATAGAGAGCGACGAGCTTATACCTCTTTAGGTATGACTCTCACACAAGCTCTCGAGAGGCTACAAAAGAAAAATTATTTGCAGCCACTTGGTCCCACTCCCGATATCCCAGAGGATAAAAGGTCCAAGAGATACGATATAACAAAATACTGGAAGTATCACCGATGAAAGGGTCACGAGACGGACAAGTGTTGAACCTTATGGAACGCTCTCCAAGACCTAATCGACAGTGGCACATTACCATTGCCAAAGGCCGCTCGTGCCCTGAATACTAACAAAAATCCTCGTGCCTCACATGATGAATCCAGTTTTGCCATCTCGATCGACAATCTATACTTGCCCTACTTATCAAACCCATATCACTGCCTGATCACTTAAAAGTCAATGTGGTATGGGATAGTGATGTAGAAGATGTGTGGGATTCATCCTTGAGATGTGAGGAAATCTACGACAATTCCTAGCTATTCAAACATGAAGTCTGGGAAGGTGACGTCGATCACCTCACTAGGTCAGGAAGACATTATGGGAGAAAAGCTGGTCCACCACAAACCAAAGAAAAGCCAACTTATAAGGGAAAAGAAGTAGTGGATCATGAACCACTCGATAACCCGTTATTAAACCAACTAAATTGATCGAAGGCCAATGTCACAATTTGGCAACTTTTACCATCGTCGTTGGAGCAAAGGCAAGCGCTCCTTGTCGCACTCACGTAATTAAACGTCTCTCCTAACACGTCTCCCGAGGAATTCGTAAGCTTCCTTACGGAGGAAAGATCGCCCACCACGATCACCTTTTCAGATGAAGACCTACCCAAGGAAGGTCGGAATCATAACAAGGTGATATACCTTATGGTGACATGCAACCAACACCATGTACCAATGGCAGTCATTGATAAAGGGTCCACTATGAATGTATATCCATTAAGAATGGCTAAACGCTTGGGTGTCTAATACAATCTCGCACAATCATCGCAGGGCTTACAGGCCTACGATGAGTCGAGAAGAAGTGTACTCGGCAATATCAGCATAAATGTAACTGTCGGTGTCTTAGAAATAGTCACCTTTTTTTTATCATTGACATACCCGCAACCTTCAGCCTGTTACTAGGACGTCCATGGCTCCATAACATCAACACCGTTCCATCAACCCTTCACTAAAAAGTTAAAATGGTTGTGGAGGGGAAGGTCCTTGTGATCAAGGCCGACCAAATGAAGGCCAGCTTGTCTAGACACATGTCTTAAAGATTGATCATGACGAGAAGGATGAAGATTTCTGGGGCTTCAATCCCAAAATCAAAGTTATAGAGGAAGAACAAGTTCCATTCGACTTTGATCCTCACTCTAACTTGCACATCAACGCCATTCTATGAAAAAGGGCTATATGCCCAGGATGGGATTAGGAAAGAATGCCTAGGGCTCGAACTCATTTCAGTGAGCACAAACCGCAAACCACTTGTTAGGCCTAGGTTATTCTCCCTCGGTACAAGAAATAAAAGAATTCATGTTGAAGGAGGCAAAAAGAAAGAGGGGAAGAGAAGGCATTCCCTTTGATAGCCCTAGGCTCACCTACCCCCACACTTTAAACGGGCAATTCATTCGTGAAAGTGACAACTTCCCTTACTATGGATTTTCCAAACCTTACTACCTAAGAGAAGAAGGAAAGATAATCCCAAGATTAAAACTTTTTGAGGATTGTAACCTTTTTGACGATGAAATGCCTAGGTCCCAAGAACGTCCATCTCTTGATTGGGCTTAACCCTTACCTCACAACGCATTCGGACTCCTATTTGGGCAATAGAGGATTCGAGTGCAAGAGGATAATGACATGGTATTCGCCATCCAAGACCAAGGATTCGACCCTTCGCAGCTGATCGCACCGGCCATTGGAATACTCCAAGGATGGCGCCGCACTTGCAAGGAGAGGGTCCCATGTTTGCGTCTAGTGATTCCAAATCTCATTCTAGTGATTCCGATTCTGATTCTAGTGTAGGACATTCTCCTCCTGAAAGGATTAGGAAGCTAGACTCCCCCAAAACCAGAGTGTATGGTGCTTCCATTGATGTACTCTTTAATGATATCAATAAAATAAACTCTGGTTCTGCTAAAGCCTTGGACTGTTTTGTCACTAATGAATCCCATGAGAATAAGTCACTCATGAGAACCATGCTCGAACTTGAACAAAGAACTTCGATAATTGAAGAAACTGAAACAATAAACTTAGGAACTATCGACGAACTTCAAGAGGTTAAAATTGGTCTAAGTGTAACTCCAAATGAAAGATCCGAACTAATAATTCTCTTAAAGGAATTCGTAGATGTCTTTCCATGGTCCTATAAGGACATGCCGAGAATAGATCGATCCATCCCCTAGCACAAAATCCTGCTCTTCCCTAATTCAAAACCAGTTAGGCAAAAACTAAGGAGAATGAAACCAGAGTGGGCTTTGAAAATAAAAGAAGAGGTACAAAAACAACTCGATGCAGGGTTCACCGTAGTAGCCGATTACCCCGAATGGGTAGCCAACATCGTTCCCGTCCCAAAAAAGGACGGACGAGTAAGAATATGTGTTGATTTTCAAGATTTAAATAAGGCATGTCCCAAAGACAACTTCTCTTTACCCCATATCGATGTCCTTGTTGATAACACCGCAGACCGAGAGCTTTTGTCACTCATGGATGGTTATGCGGGATATAACTAATTACTCATGGTCGAGGAAGATATGCTGAAAACCACCTTCATTACTCAATGGGGGATGTATTGCTATCGTGTCATACCTTTTGGGTTGATAGATGATGTGGAAACTTGCAAAAACAACACAAACCCTTCTACATGACATGACATACAAAGAAGTCGAAGTAAATGTAGATGATATGATCGTTAAGTCCCGAGGCCAAGAAGAGCATATACCCAACATTCGCAAGTTTTTTGAAAGGTTAAGAAAGTACAATATGAGACTAAATCCACAAAAATGTGCTTTTGGTGTTACATTGGGAAAGCTGTTAGGCTTTGTAGTCTGGTCTAGGGGCATCGAGGTAGATCCCTCAAAAATCAAAGCGATTCTTGAAATACTTCCCCCGAAAAACTAAAAACGAAATAAGAGGATTCCTAGGAATGCTTCAGTATATTAGACGATTCATAAATAAATTGACTATCATATGTCACAAATCTTCAAAAAGTAAAAAAAAAAAGAGGTAAAAGTCGAATGGGACGATAAATGCCAAAAAGCATTTGACAAAATTAAGAAATACTTGGCCAACCCGCCACTATTGGTCCCACCAACGCCAGGTACACCACTCATATTATACCTAACATTCCTCAAGACTACAATGGGTGTCATGCTAGCCTAAGAGGTCGTTAAAAAAGAAAGGGTGATACATTATCTTAGTAAGAAATTCATTGAGTATGAGACACCATATTTCACACTAGAAAAGACATGTCTCGCTATAGTACGGGCAAACCAAAAAACTGATACACTATATGCTTAACCATAAAGTGTATATCAAATCTCGGGAAGACCCACTAAAACACATCATCCAAAAACCCATACTTAATGGAAGAATAGCTCGATAGACCGTCCTTCTATCCGAATTTGACCTCCAATATGAAAACATGAAAAGTATAAAAGGACATGCCATTTCTGAATATTTGGCAGACAACCCTATAAAAGGTCAAGAGCATGGAGAAGAATACGAATTTCCTGATGAAAACAACATGAAGGTTGACAACGAGACTTGGCTCATGTATTTTGACTGGGCATCAAACCAAAGGGGATATGATGTTGAGTATTGTTAGTCTCAACAGACGGGGCACACAACCCGTTATCGGTAAAGCTTGCCTTCGAAGTCACTAACTATATCGCAGAATATGAAGCTTGCTTGTAGGACTACAAGCTACGATAGCCATATGGATTAGGACCCTTGGGGTATATGGCTATTCAACCTTAATCATCAATTAAATCTCAAAGAATTGTAAAGTCAAAAATGAGAGTTTGGCCATTTACCAAGCACATTTTGAAAAGATAGCCGAATAATTTGCAGAAATCCATTACACCTACCTCCCAGAGAAGAAAACTAATTTGCAAATGCTCTCGCCAAGTTGGCGTCTATGATCACTATCCCTCCCGAAATTAAGACAATGCCCATATACATCGAAAAGAGGGAAGAACCCACTTATCACCATACCATGGAAGTGGACACTTTAGAAAAAGTCTCGTGGTATGCCGACATCCTCAGTTATAAATTAAGAGAAGAATGTCCCCCTGGGTGTGACAACCCACGGGCACAAAGGGTCATTCGCCTTCTTGCTTCTCAATATATGGTATACCAGGACAGACTATCCAACAAAACTCGATATGGAGTTAGCCTACTTTGTGTCGAGGAAGAACAGACAAGACAAATAATGGGAGAAGTGCATGAAGGAGTATGCGGCGCGCACATGAACTGACGTACACTCGCTAAGAAAATCATAAGATAAGGCTACTTTTATGACAGTGGAAAAGGATTTTGGCCAATATGTGCAAAGATGTAAGCAATATCAAATTCATGCTAATCTTCAACATATACCCCTGTCGACACTCTATGGTCTTACTTTCCCTTGGCCTTTCTCAACATATACCACCATCATCAGAAAAATAAGTCCTACGGGTACAGGTGGACATGAATACATCTTAGCTGCCACCGACTACTTAACTAAGTGGGTCGAAGCAGCATCCTATTCAAAGTTAACTTCAAAACAAGTTGTAAATTCATCAAAAACCACGTACTATGTCGCTATGGAGTCCCGCATGAAATGATCAGTGATCATGGATCTCATTTCAAAAAGGAAACCGCTGAACTCTTGCAAGAATACAAGATATAGTATCAAAGATTGTCACCCTTTAGACCACAAACGAATGGCGCTGTCGAGGCAGCCAATAAAAGTATTAAAACCATTCTCCAAAAATTGAGCGAAACCTATAAACCTACTTAATAAGCTTTTTATTCGTGCTATGAGGATATCGAAGTACCATTCGAACATCCACTGGCACCACACCATTTGCTCGTCTTCGCCATGGTGGCAGTCCTTCCCATCGAGGTCGAGATACCTTCCTTTAAGTCGTGTTAGAAAGCAAGACTCCCAAGACTGATTGGATGATAGGCGTCTAAATGCCCTACACAATGTTCAGATGTACCAAAGAAGAGTGAATCGGGCCTCCAATAAAAAGGTGCGACCGCGTTTGTTAAAAGAGGGAGACTTGGTGTTGAAAGAGGATCGAGCACCCATACGAGACCCGCAGGGTAAATTTATCCCTAACTGGTCTGGACCGTATATTATTAAGAAAAAACTTTCTAACTGTGAGGTCCAACTCATGGATCTAAATGGATTAGAATTTATACATTAATGAATCTAAACCAACTGAAGAAATTCTTCGCATAAGTTCCCAAAAATTAAAACATAATGCCCATATATCATGCATGATGATGTTCGGCAAACAAAAAATAATAACATATAATCTTTTACCATCTCAAACTACAATGGGCATGATCACATAGGGGTATGTAGGTAACCACATATGGGCCTGGTCTATTAAAAAAATAATCATCATCATCAACACGCTTTATTCGAACTACGATAGGCCTGATTCCCATACGGATACGTAGGTAACCCCACAAGGGCCTAACTTATTCTATTAAAAAAAATCATTAAAGCACTTCTCTTTCAATGAAATACATACAAAAAAAAATGAAATGTTAGCATAATTCACTATGCTCTAAACTATGCTCATAGTAAGGGACTTCAACTGTCCACTATGCTTTGGGATATGCCCATAGCATAAAATTTCAAGTGATCACTATGCCTTGGGCTATGCCCGTAGCATGAAGTTCCCAAGGTGTGCTATGATCATATTGTATGGCTTCAAATTATCCAATATCTTTTGAACCAATTGTTAAATTTTATGATTTCGGAAAAGACATTCTCTTTTCAGAAATTGTTAGAAGAAAGGTTTATCCACCTAAAAAATATATAAAATGAAGCATAAAAATAATAGGGCTTCAATATTATTTTGAGCCTTAAGAAAATTGATATTTCGGAAAAGACACCCTCTTATTTCCGAAAACTCATAAATAAGAAAAAAAAAAAAGAGAGAACAAAACAACTTATCAAAAAAAAAATGAGAACAATCTGAGCATGTACCCAACAAATATATTCACTGGATCTCTAGGAAAATTGTGTATATTTGCTGGAGATCAACCTATACGTTCCAAAACAGAATACATTATGGTGCAAAAACAGTGAGAAAAATAGACAACGATGAAAAAAATGATGCAAATTGAATTGGCAATAAGCAAAAGATGATTAAAAAACCATTTTATTCATTGTAAGGCCCAACTTTTCAAAGATGTCATAATGACAAAACATTCCTAGTAGGAATTAACAAGAAAAAGAACATCAAAGAAATCCTACAAAAACACTTTAAGCACTTCATTTCTCCTTCTCATTGGGAGGACGACGATCTTTAGAGATAGCCATGCTCGAGTTTGCCTCATCCTTGCGATGCCAAATGAGATGCGTCTTCTTCCTCCTTTTGGGAGGCGCCTCCTCCGTATGGCGAACTCTCGGAGTTAGGGGCTTGGCCTTTGCTTTCTTCTTTGGTGGGGGAGGAGGCTTCTTCTTTGGTTTGCTTTGAGGTTTCGCTTGCCTCTTGAGCTTTTTCTTCTCATTCTCCCTAGACTCCTTGTGCTTATTGGAATCCCGAGAGATTATCCATGCAAGGTAGTGACCCTTCACATATGGTGACAAAGTCTTATAGGGCACCACCCAATGTGGACGCTCCTTCCAATAGTTATCCCAAACCTCCAATTTCCTATCACTTAGCTTTAAGGTTGTTTGAGGGACGATTTCTAGACTAGGAATCCTTTGAGCGTGTCTGTATTAGTGCATTATCCTAGTGTAATAAAACGTCAACAATTGGCTAAGGCTTATGACACGGCTATGGGGGATCTCCTCGACACATCCCACCATGGTTGTAAGGTGCCACCACAGGACATGCCAACGGATTGTGGTGTTCCCTTCAAGGAAGATGAGCCACTCGCCTAGTGTCTTCTCCTCGTAAAGTTTTGAATAGGCCCCAGCCTCGTCCATGACTAGATCTAAGAAAAGAACTCTTGATTTCTCTTTGTATCAAAAACATTCAAACAAGAGAAAAACCCGGAAGGGTCTGCATTATACCAACTAGTTGTCGAGTCACCCGGTCACTCAAAATTGAGGCATGACCAAATTATCCATTCAAACAAGACTTTCTCTTTTCCATGCGCAGAAAGCCCGCTAAATCGATCATCCAAGAGACTTCATCTACGCAATTCAAAACTTTCACTAACTAAGTTTGGCGTGATTCCCATTCAGATACGTAGGAAACCTCTCGTATTAAAGGTTCGGCTGAAATCATTCAAAAAAAATATGGAGGAACAAAAGAGCCTTCTCAAAAAGGCCATTAACGCACCCCATCGAAGTTCGATCAACCTCGCTTTCTCAAAAGGGCCATTAACGCACCCCATCGAAGTTCGATCAACCTCGCTTTCTACAGAGCATCCCAAATAATCCTTGAATCCAAAAGACTTGAACTTGGCATGTGCACCATTTTCATCAACCATCCTTCCCATCCATCTTATGGGATCATCACACATTACCTACTCACCTACACCATGAGTATAAGCCTCATCACATGCTATCTTCCAAGAGTCTGAGGCTCATCTACTACCATACGCCTTGAGCCCCAGCCTCACCACACCACTTCAAAATTAAAGACAAGTTTCATCCAAGCATCACCTTGGACAAGTCAAGTCCGGCTGGGCCAACATATAGCCGAGAGAGAGCAGGCGGGATTGGGTGGACGATCTATCCGCCCTTAAGTGGTATTTGAGCCTTTAGCCTTAGGATAACTATACTTTAGGCTCTTTGCGCTTACATCACTACGCTGCATGAGCATCCCATCTCCATAAAATCATCATCTCCCCACAAGAAGGTGATACCCACATTAGAAAAGCGCTCCACTAGAGTGTTTCATGCAAGGGTGACTTACAGAAAGACCAAGCAAAATGAGTCACACCTCAAGCATCCTAGTCAAACATGGTCGCATCATCGACCACCACAGCATATAGGCTCATCATTCTCTCCTATGATGAAGAAATCGTGTCATCAACATAAAAGAGAGCCATCAGCTCAAAAGATGCATGACACACACCATGACAAGCATACGAGGTACCTTGCCTAACGCATGTCCTAGGTGATCAAATGAACAGACATGCAATCAAGGCATCATTACCTTATACATGTCCTACATGAAAGAAGAGCTCAAGACATGAGCCAATATTACAACCGCCATGCATAAAAAAAACAGCAATCAAGCATAGCTCACTTGAATACATGGCATAAAAAAAGAAAACAAAACCGTCAAGAGGGTATCAAACACCTATTATTGGCCCAAGGCTTTAAGATTCGATATGCACTCTCTACCATATGAGTTTTGAGCCTCAAAAATACACCATCCATAAGGTTTGGGTTTCAAAGTTGCTTCTCAACTTCTACACACCTCTTCTGACAAGAACGTTGTTTAAAGTTCGAAAAATCTTTTGACACAGAATGTCACTAAAGCTTCTTTTCAATCGCAAATATAGCCAAAAATATACCTTCTCATAAATCATTTCTGACCTCAAGACGTCAATAAACTCTTCCAACAACCATTTATGACCTCAAGAAGTCAATAAACTCTTCCCATGAACCATTTTTGACCTTAAAATATCAATAAACTCTTTCCCAAAAACTATTTTTGACCTTTAGAAGTCAATAAACTCTTCCTAAAAAACCATTTTTGACCTAGGGAAGTCAAATAAATTCCTCATCCAAAAAACATCTTCTGACCTCGGGAAGTCAATAAGATTCCACTATCATTGTTTCAGACCTAGGGAAGTCAATAAATTTTTTTTTTTTTTTTAAAAAAAAAATCATTTCTTACCCCGGGA